>JAUTXW010004537.1:0-60000 GCA_030620095.1 Kuschelorhynchus macadamiae | reverse complement strand
GGGCTAAGTTTACAAATATACTTACTAACTTCTTGAGAAGACCAGTTAATCAAAGTTATCTTAATGTTCTATTTTATAAATCAAAACAATTTTTTAAGAGCCATGATGAGCTTATTGTAACTAGGGCAGATAAAGGAAATGTCACTGTTATTATGTCTAAACTAACATATATAAATAAATCCGAAGAGATTTTACATAATCAGACCTACTACAAGCAGCTCACCAGGGATCCCACATCAACTAATCAACAAAAAGCTAACAGACTGGTATAAAAACTAAAGATCAAGGGCAATTATATATATATCTAAAAGTATATATATTCCCCAAAAAAAATGGGCTTCCCAAAATTCACAAACCAGAATTATCTTTGAGACCAATAATTTCTTCACTTAATGCCCCAACTAGTAAATTAGCACAATTTCTCACAGATATTTTAACTATTGCAAATCAGTGAATGTGAGCTTTTACCAGTAATTGTTAACATTCAGTGACTTCTGGCTTTTACTGTAACATATATAATGACCCTACTTACCAGCTACATATGTCATATCTTAAGATATCGTGTACCTGAAACAAAAGTAAAATTATAAAATATTTGCAATAAAGATGGCAAAGTACGAAAGATTTCAGGGCATTGGCTAATCATGGTTTTTGGGATCAAATTGTTACAAAATGAAATCAATTTCCGTCGTTTCGCCTTCGATTGCATAAGGAATCTAAAGATTTTTACTCCACACAATCAGAACATTGAATGAGACTGGAGTGCCTTCGACTAAAAATGCTTAATCGATATCTATATATATGCGAAGATGCCGTATCAATAAAATCAATTAAAATCCTTTGCACCTATGTTTTAAAGTCCGAGAACTGTCGCTAATTTTTAATAGGTGTTTGAAGCACGTCTACGTCTACGATAGTTTTAAAATTATGACATAAAAATACTTTTTAGGCAAATGACACAAGACGTTATGTTTGCATCTAATAATTTAATATAAATATGTAGGTTTCAATTTAATTGTAATTGTAGGGGTGGTCATTACTTCTATAACTGAAATTATTGTTCTATAATCTATCAAGCTATGTCAGATATTTTGTAACAGGGAGTTCTACGCTTTCGAAAAGTATATTTCGTTACCTATAATTTATAATATATAGAAATTATTTTCAAATTGCATTCTTCGGGTGTAGTTAATGACTGATAATAATGGTAACTAAAATAGAAATATAATACCTAATGTATATTATTGTTACAAGATCAATGGTTGACTCGGGCACTAACTACAGTGCCATATATAAGTAATAAAAAAACTAGAGTATGTCTGAAAAATAAAGCATGGTGAATTTTTCTTCATTTTTTACTTGTGGCCACATGTACACTCTGATAAAACGATATAGATAATAACCCTACTTATCAGCTACAATATGTTACCTTAAGAAAAGTTTCTGTACCTGAAATAAAAATAAAATTAAAAATGTTTACAGTAATAATCGCAAAGTACGAGTTTCCACGGCATTGGCTATCTATGATTTTTCGGATGAAACTGTAAAAAAAGAAATTAATTTACACCGTTTTGCCTTGGATTACATAAGGAATCTAGAGATTTTTGCTCCACACAATCAGAAAATTATATGAGGCTCGAAGAGATCTGTAATCACGGAACAATGACCCAATTTCACAATCTCTTTCCACTTGTGATGTACTCCGTTGTCCGTATCTCTATTGAAATTATTGGATGCTTATAAATTAAATCTCCCATTTGAGATTATTTATCACGTGATTCAGTTTAATTCGGTTTAAATGGTAAAATTTAACTCAGAGAAATAGGACGATGGTATTGCGTTGCTGACTGGAGTGCCACTGACTATAAATACTTAACTGATGCCTATTTATATGCGAAGATGTCGTATCAATAACGTCTGTTGGTAACTGGTTAAAATCCTTTGCACCTATGTTATAACTTTATGTAGATCTGTCTGGGAGACTACCGTACTAATTGCTATGTCTGACAGTCTGGGAACTGTCGCTAATTTTTAAAAGTTGTTTTTCGACGTCTATGGTAGTTTAAATTTATGACATAAAATGATATAAAAAATGCTTTTTGAGTAAATGACATATGATAGTCTGTTTTTCAAAATATCAGTGAAAAGCCAATGGTTTTCTATCTTCGTATTTAGTTCCGAGAGAAAATAATTTTGCCTCTCTGTTTAATTTAATTCAAATTGTTAACCAATGGGAGATTACTTTAGTTAAATTAGCCAAAGTACACTACTTTTTGCAATGTATTCAATTTAAGAAAATAAAATATAAAATTTGAGACTCAAATTTACAAAAAATATATAAAAAACGCTTAAAAACTCGCTCCAGTTGACACTGCTTATTAATTCTTACGTTCTCAAAACAACCTCTATAAAACTTTTATTTTTATGTAGGTAATGATTGTATCACCTGATTTGTTATAGGACAACATCGATTGTCAGACAAATTAGATTACGTGTTTTTAAACTGAATCTAAAATCCGATTACAAAAACAATTCGTCATAAACAAGTTACAAATGTTAAAAAAGATATTTTCATCCGATAATAATTACGTTTACTTAATATGTCTTTTAAGGGTAATTATAGGGGTAGTCCTTATCCTTTATATAACCGAAATTATTGTTCCATAATTTATCAAGCTATGACATATATTTTATAATAATTGAGTCTTACGCATTCGAATAATATATGATATATAGAAACTTTGGCTAATCCAGTATTATCTTGTCTTAGTGCTTAAAAGTGTCTGGTTTGATTCTGGAATTACAGAAATATATTGGAAAAACTATGTTCATTGAACAGGATATTCGAGATGAGATTTCACAGTGCATCAATAGATATTTAAAATTAGATTTTCGATACTCATGTCTTTTCTATTAAAATTTAACTTCGAAAATGTACAACGTTTAAACTAGTCACTAGCTTAGAAAGAAAACAGAGTGTCGAAAATTATATATGAAATTAAATTTTGTAAAGTGTTATCATATTTGATAATGATTTGGCAAAATTGTATTTAAACCATGTGCAACTATTCTGAGAATAAGCCATTTTCTGCTTCATTTAAAAAAATAATGAAATATCGTCTGCAATGACTATCACTTAATAAGAAACGCAGAGCTTAGTAAAATGTCCATGATTCGACCACATTTTTACAGTTTTTGGATTACTTAGGTTTTCTTATTATGTCGTATGCTCTCATTATGGTCACTTCAGCCCTCTGCCATATAGACTTTTACTTATGTCCGCTTTGACACTTGGCTGATTTAGAGGCCGTTTTATGCTGATTTAAAAGATACCGGCTTTGGGTTCATTCCAATTAACGTTTTACTTTCTTAACAATACCTAGATATTTGCTATCATAAAAGAAAAAAACTCTGTTGATGATTAATTATTGTGAAATTGCAGTGTAGTTATTGACTGATAATACCAGTAACTAAAAAAAGAATATGATACCTAAGGTATGTTGTTGCTAAAGGATCAATGGTTGACTCTGGAACTATCTACAGTGCCATATAAATGTAATATAAACAAAACTAGAATATATCTGAAAAATGAAGATATATTCATGTAATGTTTTACTTTTGGCCGTATAAATAGATAAAGATATAGATAATAGACCTTACTTATCAGCTACAACATGCCATATCTTATGAAAACGTTCTGTACCTGAAATTAAAGTTAAATAAAAATATGGGATATTTGGAATATTTTGGGATCAGACCGTGACAAAATTAAATCAATTTCTGCCGTTTCGACTTCAATTGCATGGAGAATCTAGGGATTTTTACTCCACACAATCAGAACATTGAATGAAGCTCAAAGAGATCTATACTTTTATACCTGACCTATGGTCAACATGACCTAATTTCACAACCTGATTCAACGTGTAATGTAGTCCATAGTCCGTATCTCTATTGAAATTATTAGGATGTTTATAAATTAGGTCCCCCATTTAAGATTATTTATCAGGTGATTCAGCAGAATTTTGCTTAAACGCTAAAATCTAACCCAGAGAGATAGGGCAACGTTGTTGCATTGCTAACTGATTAAAAATACATAAATGGCATCTGCAGGTAATTAGTTAAAATTCACTGCGTCTATGCTATGGCTATGGCTATGGATATCGTGTTAATTAAAATACTATTTAAGAAGATGACATACGGCGGTTTGTTTCTACAAATATCTCAAATGTTCGGTTTTACCTTCTTTGATAGTTTGGTAGTTATTACCGTAAGAATTTCAATATTGTTTTTGATAAATCAATATAAATATGTATGTTTCAAACAATTTGGAAATTTCAAATTCTTAAATGTTATTTACTATTTTCTTTATTAAGATTAAACCCAATATGTTTTAAAAAACGAATGGCTTCTCTGTTTTTGTATTTAGTTCCTAAAGAAAATAATCTTGTCTCTTTGTTTATTTTAATTTAAATGAATAATCTCCTAATTAAAGGTAATAACCACAATTCTGATGCTAGGAGATTACTTTAGGTAAGTTAGTCAAAGTATAATACTGTTTACACTGTATGCAGGTTAGGAAAGTAAACTATAAAGTCTGAGACCTAATTTAACAAAAAATATATAAAGAACGTTTAAAAACTAGCTCCAGTTAACAGTGCTAATTAATTCTTATGTTCTTACAACAACCTCTATGAAATTTATATTTTTATCTAGGTAAAGATTGTATGACCTGGTTTGTTAAAGGACAACATCGATTGTAGAATAAATTAGATCCCGTGTTTTTAAAGTAGTCGCTATGAAACCAAAATCCGATTACAAAAACAATATTTTTTTCGTCATAAACATGTTACAGATATTAAATAAGATATTTTCAAGTGATAATAGTTATGATCACGTAATATGTCCTTTAAGAGTAATTATAGGCGTAGTCGTAACTCTTTATAAAACTGAAATTATTCTTCTATAATCTACCAAGCTATGACAGATATTTTGTAATAAGGGAGTTTTACGCTTTCGGAAAGTATGTTTCCTTACCTATTATTTATATTATGTAGAAAGAATGGCTGGTCCAGGATTGGCATATCTCGGCATGATATTTCACAATGCGGAAACTGATATTTAAAATCAGACTTTTGATACTCATATTTTTTCTATTATAATTTAACTTTGACAATATAAAACGTTTAAACTAATCACTAGTTGAGAAAGAAAATAAGACGCAGATTATATATTAAATTAAAGTTTCACCATTTTTGATGATCTGGCTATTATTGAAATAAAAATAATTCAATATTGCATTTAATACATTAATATGAATATGCAGGTTTCAAACAACTTGAAAATTTTATATACCTTTGTACACGATTTCATATTGCAAGTGTACACACTGTGACAAATTCGATGTGACAACATTGACATTTCTGAACCTACAAGAGATACGAAGGTTGGTTAAATTAATTCATTAATAATTCAAAATTTTGGTCTACAAAATTGTAAATTTTTGACTACTTTCGAAAATAACCGAAATCGTAATTTCCCTTTTTATTTTTTCAGGTTATATTATATAACAAAATAATGATGGAATTCACAAATGCTTTGCTGGTTCTTGTTCGTGTTTCGACGCTTTGTTTATGGTTTTCTTTTTCACAGTCACCTCGCTTTTGTTGAAAGATTTTAAGCCAAGAATCATTCGATATTGACATAGGTTGCATATATATTCGGCAAATTAGTTTTATATCATTATAATCACCTAATATAAGTATTATTTTCATCTTTTTATAAAATAATCTCTAGAACAATATTGTCCGAATCACAACTCTTCTCGCATCAGTCGAAATTATATTTTGATTTGTGATAAAAACGAAACCAACCGCATCTATTCTGAAAATAAGGCATTTGTATTTTTAACATTTTCTGCTCCATTTTAAAAATAAATAAATATTATCTGTAATGACCATTAATTAATAAGAATTTTGACACAGAACTTATCGATAATACGTCCACATTTTTACAGTTCTTAGGGCGTTTAGGAATTTTTAACCATGTCGGCTGCTCCCATTCTCCTCACATCTACTTTTTATTTTCACCCTCTGATTTAGGAGATACCGGTTTTGTGATCATTCCCATCAATGTTTATTTTCTGTTTTAACAGTATCTAGAAATGTGTTGTCATAAAAGATATTAAAAAAAAACTCAACTGAAGATTAGTTATTGCCAAATTGTACTGGTTGGGTGTAGTTGTTGACTGAAAATCAATGGTTAACTCGGGCACTACCTACAGTGTACAGATAAAACGATCCCAAGTAGCACTTTCAGTCATGAATTCGTCATTGTTATCAGAAGTATTTTTATTGAAGTAACCGGAACTTGGTGTCGCCACGTTCTGTTTAAGCTGAGACTACGCAGTCATTACCAAAATGGGGATCAATTTTAGAGTAACTATTTCGTGAATAACATGTAACTGTGACTTTGACTATTACGTAGATAGTACGAAATTGTGTAGTTCCATTTAAGTAGACGAATAGTACTAATTTACTCTATTTGTCACTTTCTTATTTCTGTCTTTATTTAATTCGTTTAAAAAATAGGTATGGTTCATTTTAATACCAAAACCTTTAGGGCGACTACAAAAACTCAAATTGCGAATATGGTGTAGACCGTATAGAATACATTATTGGTATTTGAGTTAGGACACATGCGTTTCACTTAGATTTCTGGCTATGCTATGGACCTAAAATTGAAACGCAGGCAATTTCTCTGGTGAATATGCTGATGATATTCATACAAAAATTACGCGCCTTTAAAATTCGTTAATTTCTAATACATTTTGGTCAAATATATTGGCCAATTTAAATCTCAAAAATGTAATTTTGGACTTTGGTTTAAATAATAATTATCATTAAATATCTTATTATAAAGAGTGATTCTGTTTTAACGAAATGTTTAATTTATATGCACTTCTAATCTTTATACTCACAAAAACAAACATCATAGCTCAATATTTATAGGGGAGATGAAAATAAACAATGGCGTTCTATTAGACTTTTACTTTTAGGTTGGCCGCATTTCTCTACTGAGAAAATTACTTAACATCAAGTATGCACGACTGCTCCCATACGCTTTTATAGTTTTCGATTCTTTAATTACGCAACTGTCACTTATACCCAATTACACTGAAATCTTGAACACTAAGGGGGTACTAATAAAGTTATCTACAATGTTCTTATTAAACCTATACTGTATATTATTACCAAGCGGTTACGATTTGGGAACATTCCGCCGGTTCTTTAAAATTTAATGCGTTGTATCGTAGCATGCGGAGAGTTGCAGTACTTGAGTTCGTTTTTATTTTTTGTTTCCTTGAAATACCGCTTTTGGTTGTTTTGTTCAGGTATGACAAAAACTAGTTGCGATATTTTTAATTTTCTGTAAAATGTAATGAGTGACGAAAGCTACTTTTTTTTCTTATGGTATGTGAAGCTATTGTGAATCATTTTAACTTGTTACCCGTAGACGATAAGACAACACATACACAACTAATAATAGCTGTAGACCTAATTACAATGACTTTAGAAGAACAGTGGCAACAATAGAAGCCCACGCGCCAAATTGATGCAAAATTTCTAAAGGTTTAAATGGGGACACCCATATTATCGTTAGTTTTTCGCAAAGTATGACCAAATTAATCTACTTTTATATTGAAAACCTCTGTCAGCGACAGTTGTAAATGTAGGGTTATATTAATGTTTTACTTTAATAATCTATTCGAACTACTAGAACACTATCCTACTTTTTAATTTAGATTTTTAACAAATAACAATTTTTGTGCAAGCGATTAATGAGAGTTGTCTGCCAAATGAATTTAGTAATGTAATATGTACTGAAAAAGGCCTACAAAATAAAGTTTCTTTTATGCTAATATTAGAGAGCTTCTACCTTAAATTGAGGTACTGAATGGAGTAAAACATACACTAAGACATGAAACCATATTGTCTCTTACAACAAAATAATACCAAAATATATTAAAGTGCCATATTTAATAACTTTTCTTGGAGTAAACTTAAGACATTTACTGTCATAGTCAATTACACTTTCATCACAAACACTTTATAATTATAAGCAAAAAACAGATGAACCATGCTTAAATACATTTCTCCATGAATGAGAACTTCTTGTTTTTGAATCAATATTCATTTCAATAATCACAAACTAATAAAATGAGACAGTAAATCAACAAACCTCATAAGAAACCCACGTAGGCGAAAAATATGGCCGAACCAATCAAAAATTGGTAACTCTATTGGTGTCACTGTGCCTATAAAATCACTAATAGTAGGATTATTAGTAATAAATACGTGCAAACAGCTGTAGCTACTTTAGTGCTAGCTGGAATATAGATAATGACTCTACTTACCATCTACAATATGTCATCTTAAGAAAACCTTCTGTACCCGAAATAAAAGTAAACTGAAAAATAAGAAAGCAAAAAACGAAAGCCTTCACGGTATTTGCTAATTATGGTTTTTGGGATAAGACCGTGACAAAATGTACTCAATTTCCGCCATTTCGCCTTCGCTAACATAAGGAATCTAAGGAATCTAGAGATTTCTACTTCACACAATTAGAACACTGTTTGAGGCTCGAAGAGTTTTATACCTGACTTGTGTTCACCGAACCGAATGATCCAATTTCATAATTTGTTTCCATTTGTAACGTAGTCCGTATCTATATTGAAATTATGTTTATAAATTAAATCTCCCATTTGAGATTATTTATCATGTAAGTCGACTTAATGTTATTGCGTTGCTGACTGGAGTGCCTATTTATATATGAATGGCGTCTGTTGGTAATTAGTTAAAATCCTTTGTCCTTATGCTATAACTTTATGTAGAGTAAATTGGAATGTCTTATAGTCTAGAATCATTTGCTAATTTTGAATAGGTATTTGAAGACCCTCAACCTTCTAGATTTTGTTTTTCTAAATCTATGATAGTTTTAGAATTATGACTTATGACATTATGTTTTTAAAAATATACCAAATTTTAAAAGTTTTACCTTATCTGGTCATTTGGTAATTATTGTTATAAAAATTAGATAATAAAATTCAATATTGCATTTAATAAATCAATATAATTATGTAGGTTTCAAACAATTTGGAAATTTGAGATACTTAAATATTATTTATTCATTAAGATCAAATCCTACAACTATTAAAAAAGAATGGCGCCTCTGTTTTCGTATTAGTTCCCAAAGGAAATAAAGTTGCCTCTTTGTTTATTTTAATTTTAATTTTTAAGTCAATACATACTCTTCTAATTAATAGTAATGACTAGAATTCTGATGCTAGGTGGTTATTTTAAGTTAATTGGCCAAAGTACGATACTTTTTCCACTGTATGCAGTTTAGGAACTTAAATTATAAAATTTGAAACCTAAATTAACAAAAAATATATAAAGAACATTTAAAAATTGCCCCAGTTAACACTGCTTATTAATTTTTACGTTCTTGCAACAACCTTTATAAAAATTTAATTTTTATGCATGTAATAATAGTATGACCTAGTTTGTTATACTAGGACTACATCAATTGTCAGACAAATTAGGTCCAGTGTTTTTAAAGTAGTTGCCATAAAACTAAAATCCTATTACAAATTATTTTCTTCAAAATATTTCTGATTGCAGTTTGAAAATTAATTTTTATCAAAGTAATATTTTTAATAATCAGTTAAATTTTTCTTTTAATATGGTTAGTATTACACAGATTCATAGAATAATTCACGAAATACATACTGAAGCTGCTGGTGTTGACGGCATGAGCGTTAAAATGTTAAAAATTTGCAGTCGTTTTATAGATAAATACATTACGGATATTATTAATTGTTGTATTGAGAGTAATTGTTTTCCGGATCAGTGGAAAATTTCTATTGGAAAGCCTTTATCTAAAACCAAACATCCAACCAATAATAGCGATCTCAGGATAATCAGCATTTTATCCCATCTTTCTAAAATTTTTGAAAAAATTTTATATAATCAATTGTTCCAATACTGTATTGTTAATAATATAATTCCGGAAAGTCAATGTGGCTTTAGAAAAGACTTTAGTACATCTGTTGCATTGGTTGGTTTAACCGATGATATTATGACTGCTGTTGATAAGAAATTAAATACCGCGCTATTCCTCCTTGATTTTTCAAAAGCTTTGGATACTATTAATCACGAACTTTTGCTATCAAAATTAAAATATTATGGTCTTGAGAAACCCTCACTTAATCTAATAGTCATATTTTTCTAATCATTATCAAAAATTTTTTTATAATAACACATTTACAGATGAGGTTCCGATTATGTCTTCTTTTTATTATTTACACTTAAGATATTTTAAAATCTTTAAAAAATGTAAAATTCAGGCATACGCAGATGACACTCAAGTTTACTATCATTTTAGTCATAAATACTACTTAAATGCATCAAATATAAGAAATAAAGATTTAAATATATTTAAAAAACATTCTTTTGAACACAACTTAAAATTGAACCCTTCAAAATGGATTTTAATGCTTTTTGGTCCAAAAAACCACAGAGATTTCTTATGCCAAAATCTTAATATTAATCTTGACAGTGTCAGACATTCTGTTGTTGCATCTGCTTGTAGCTTGGGAATTGTATTGGATTCAGAGTTACGGTTTAGGGAATACATTAAAATATAAAGTCAAACGTCATATCTGTCTCTAAACGTACTGTATAATAGCCGCCAAGTCCTTAGTCTTTCCTTGCTTAAAATGCTTTGCGAATTCCGAGTTTTATCGAATTTTAATTATTGCGATTTGGTTTATGGTTCTTGTCTGGACATGGCAGACAAGAATCGGATTCAAAAAGTTCAGAATACATGTTCGCGCCTCATTTTGGGACTAAGAAAATTTTACCATATTTCACATATTTTTAACGAGCTAGGTTGGCTTAAAATGGATAATCGTAGAACTCTACATTTAAGCAACTTTTTAATAAAAATTTTAAAAAACCCTGTGTTACCCTCATCCCTTAAAAATAAATTTATGTTACGTTTAAATATCCATTCACCTAACATTAGATTTTGTAATAAATTAACGATGCCTAATCATTAGACCGCCGTGATCCAGAGATATTTTACTTATAATGCCATAATATTATATGGCTCATTACCCTCTGAGCTAACGTTGTTATATGATATAAAATTTAAAACTCTATTAATATTCAAAGTCTATTTAAAATCAGAATAATTATATTTGAATTACTATTATTCTTATTTTAAGGCCTTTTTATCTATTTTTATTTTGTTTCTGCAATGTGACGGGTATGAACATGACTCTTAATACTTTTTATGTATTTTGATATAATTATTTGCTTTGTAGGTTTAGTTTGTATTACTAATTTAACTATGTATCCTGCAAAACGGGGTTCAGTAGGGTAGCCTATTTGGCTAGACTGCGTCTTGTTTTTACCTGGGTTTTTTTAACATAATTTTAAACAAATTGTAAATATTGCAATAAAAGTCATTTATTATTATTAAAACCACATTTTTTCTGTCATAAATATGTTAAAAATGTTTAAAAAGGAATTTTCATCTGATAATAATTAAGTTCACGTAATATGTCCTTTAAGGGTAATTATAGGGTAATAAGAAAATACGGTGCGAACATTATGCACCAAATTAAATTTTGTATAATCTTACCGTATGTGATGATGATTTGGCAATTATTGAAATAAAAAAATGCAATATTGCATTTAATAAATTAAGATAAATATCTAGGTTTCAAACAATTTGGAAACTTAAATACCTTTGTATATGATTTAATGTTACAAGTATACACGAAGTGACAAATTCGATGTGATAACATCAATATCCCTAAATATATATTAGATACGAAGCAATGGCGATATTTTGGTCTAGAAAATTGGAAATTTTTGACTACGTTCGAGGATACCGAAATTGTAATTTCCATTTAAGTTTTTTTTCAGGTCATCTTTAAAAAGATATAACAAAATAAATTTTACCTAAACTTCCACGTTAATTTCTCTACACAATCCCACACTCAGATATAAAATAGAACGCCTTTTAGAGTTGATTTCCAGCTTAATTTTTTTTAATCGGACCTGCATTTTTTGGAAATGCTTGACCTGTTAAAGCGAAAGGTATATCACACTCACCATTTATTGCAGAAAATTTTAGGATTTTTTGTATTAGAGTCTGTGTGATTAAAAGAGATTGCGCGACGAACATTTTTATTAATATATTTCTTGTAACTTAAATATACAATTATCCAGCAAAAAATAAGTTAATGGTGGCTACCGTTGAACATTTTTGCTTGAAATATACCAACGTCATATTAAAAAAATATATAATTAACAATATCAACAGATTACCATGTTTACAAATTTTTTACAGAAAAACTATTTCAAATTCCTTATATTAATAGCCTTAGGACCCTTAGAATTAGGAATCATAGGTGCAATAATATACTTAATGAGTTTTTAAGAATTTTCCTTTCTACACTTTTAAGTTTTTGGGAAGGATTTAGAAGATCATCTTAATCTTCCTCCGTCTTAACGTGTTAAATCACATAATATACACAGAGTAGAAATATGTCATCTGCTAAATGTTAAATATCTAAATGCTTAGGGTGATTTACTTATGTAAGAAAAATATAATGTGATCGACAATTTTGGCATGTTTTTTGGTAACCTAATTTAATTCGTTTTTAAAATATTGATTAAAATGTTACCTCCCCTGGAAAGCCGGATATTCTAAGTGGTTGAACTTAGAGAAACACGGTATCTAAGTTCTTAGTTTTTAATAAACTGTGTTTCACTTTCAATTAGTTTTGGTTAAACTAACGGTTGATGCCATATAATAAAATTTAAATAATACAACCAAAAACTGCAACTATTTCGTTCGAACATCACTCCTTTCTCGAAGATAAACTCTTTAAGTAGTAGTTTTCGGATTTACTTTTTGGACAGCTAGATAAATAGCTATTTTATGAAAACATAAAATATTAGAATATATTTATTATTTAGCTGTAATAATTAAAATACATTAAACCTTAAATTAGAGGGTCTGTCTGGAAATGGTCTCTCAACCAAAAACTCTGGGAATAATTTAGCGCTACAAGCTGCGGGTTTAAGTAGTATTTTTCTTAAAAGTACTTCTATATAAAGGAACGTCAAATAAACTTAAATATAAATAAAAACGTTGAACAGAACTAGCCGTTACTTGATGGAAATTCATATTAACAAAGGAAACAAAAAACACTTGCGTAAAATTTCCACTTAATTTATTTTACAAAAATAATGACAATTGTTTCGCCAACACTGTGGCTTCATCAGATGTTAGATGTAAACTAAAATAAAATAAGAGTGTACCACAAATTATAGATTTTAAATACCTGAATGCGTTTTATTATAACTGCGGATATTATACAGTTGAAATGTTCTGGATTTACCCTTAATAAACTAATAAAGGTTTAACAATGGGGAACCGTTCAGGTCCAATTGATGGTTTAATAACCTGTTGTTATTTTTATGTTTGTTTATTTCCATACTTTCTAGTAAATTAAGTTTTTTACTTTTTCGTTCTACATGTAAAATTTCGAAGTTCTCATCAAAAGTATGGTTTTCTTGAATTAAATGTTTGGAGTAATTGGAATTATCTTATTATGCTTTTTGTAACTGAATTTATGTTCACTTATCCTTTTTTGAAATGTTTTGCTAGTTTGTCCAATATACAATTTTGGACAAGTTCCACAATTTAATTTGTAAACACCCGCTTTATTGTGTTTTTGGTTTAACTCTTATTGTTTTTAATGTATTTACTAAGGCTGTTGTTAGTTCTAAAAGAAATTTTTGCACCTTTGTTTTTTGCACCTTTGTTTTTAAAAAACTTAGTAATAGTTAATGTTATTTTTCCTGTATAAGTGAAAGTATGAAAATTATTATTTTCTTTGAAACTGTTAGTAGGATAAATTAACTCTAATGCCTTTTTATGTTGTTTCTTTTCTACTATTTTGTCTATAAGATTTTCATGATAACCGTTATTAACAGCTATTTGTTTTATTATATTTAATTGTATAATATAACTTTCATTACTCAGAGGTATGTTGATCAATCTATGAACAAAACTATTAAATGCTGATATTTTGTGCGTAAAAGGGTGATTAGATGTATTGTGTATTGTAATATCGGTATGAGAAGGTTTGTGGAAGATTTGAAACTCGTGTTTATTATTTCTAACAGTTATTGTTAAGTCCAAGAAATTAATTTCTCTATTATTTTCTAATGCAACAGTAAAATGTATATTTTTGTGTAGGTTATTGATATAATCTAAAAATGATTTTAGTTGCCTGTCGGTACCAATAAAACATGCTAGTATGTCATCCACATATCTATACCAATAAATGAAATTTTTACTAAGAGAATATTCATGAATTTTAGTTTCCAAATTGTCCATAAACATCTCGGCTAAAATTGGACTTAAAGGGTTTCCCAATATTAAACCTTCCTTACTTATGTACCCAGTTTCATTAAACTCAAAATAATTTTGATCTAAACAAGTCGACAAGGCTTCTAAAATATCCTGTTTATATATTGGATTAACGTTATTTTTAGTAATAAGTTCTTCAACTAATAATAAAACATCAGCCGGCGCGGCGGTATACTAGGGAATAAATTTTGAACGTCAAAAGATATAAGTCTGGCGTTACTTGGAATTTTTAAATTATTGATTTTACTTATTAATTGAGAACTATTTTTTATATTTTACTTGGGTTTAAAATTACAATATTTTACTAAAATGTTTATTAACTTATTAGAAAGGATTACTGCTGGTACTGAAATATAAGATACCACTGGTCTAATTGGCAAATCGTTTTTGTGCAGTTTAATAAAAGAGTATAATTTGGGTATTTGAGGATTCATTAATGATATGTGATATTTTTCTTTTTCGGTGAATAAGCTAAGATCTTTGACTACATTTTTTACTAGTTTTTGAAAAAGTTCTGTAGGATCAAAATTAATTTGTTCGAACTTATCGGAATAACAGTGTTGGCGAAACAATTGTCATTATTTTTGTAAAATAAATTATTACGCAAATGTTTTTTGTTTACTTTGTTAATATGAATTTCCATCAAGTAACGGCTAGTTCTGTTCAACATTTACTACAAGCTTCGACGAGCTTTTTAGCCTTATGGTATTTTAAGCTTCTGCTTAAATCAAGAGTGTGCACACAAAACATTTGGTTTTTTAATCAATACCAATATAATAACAGAGATATTTATAACGTTTATCTTAAGGTAATTCATAGTGAACTTAGTTATAGGCTGGCTAGTTTAGAGTTTGACATTTCTGATAAATCGACATTTAGATAAGACAAGTTGACTACATTATCCATAACAAATTCTTAGGGCAAATAAATAAATTAAATAAATTAAGATATAGTAAGTGTGATATTAATATAAATAATAGTAGAAAGGTATTCTCAGAACATAAATTCCACCAAAGATTCGTTAATTTTGCTGAAGTTAATTTTTCAATAGATGATTCTAATTTGCTAAAGAAAGCCTTTAGTTATAACCTTAATGTAGAAGAAGGTAAATGTAGCAGGGAACAATTAGGGGTTGAGTGTGAATTAGCAGCACAAAACTTACAAATGCTGAAAAACACCTATTATCAAATAAGATAGTCAATCAAAAATTCGACGATTTTAAGGGCCATTTCTCTTATGATTATTCTGTAGTAAAATCGATAGTTAATAAAAGTAACACACATAACATAATTTTTACAAGAGCAGATAAAGGAAAAACTGTGATAGCTGTGCTAGATCAATATATTTCTAAAACACTCGATTTCCTAAATTTAAATAATTTTAAACCCAAGTACAGTATAAAAAATAGCTCTCAATTAATAAGTAAAATCAATAATTTAAAAATTCCAAGTAACGCCAGACTAATATCTTTTGACGTTCAAAATTTATTCCCTAGTATACCGCCGGCTGATGTTTTATTATTAGTTGAAGAACTTATTTCTAAAAATAACGTTAATCCAATATATAAACAGGATATTTTAGAAGCCTTGTCGACTTGTTTAGATCAAAATTATTTTGAGTTTAATGAAACTGTGTACATAAGCAAGGAAGGTTTAATAATGGGAAACCCTTTAAGTCCAATTTTAGCCGAGATGTTTATGGACAATTTGGAAACTAAAATTCATGAATATTCTCTTAGTAAAAATTTCATTTATTGGTATAGATATGTGGATGACATACTAGCATGTTTTATTGGTACTGACAGGCAACTAAAATCATTTTTAGATAATATCAATAACCTACACAAAAATATACATTTTACTGTTGCATTAGAAAATAATAGAGAAATTAATTTCTTGGACTTAACAATAACTGTTAGAAATAATAAACACGACTTTCAAATCTTCCACAAACCTTCTCATACCGATATTACAATACACAATACATCTAATCACCCTTTTACGCACAAAATATCAGCATTTAATAGTCTTGTTCATAGATTGATCAACATACCTCTAAGTAATGAAAGTTATATTAAAGAATTAAATATAATAAAACAAATAGCTGTTAATAACGTTTATTATGAAAATCTTATAGAAAAAATGGTAGAAAAGAAACAACATAAAAAGGCATTACAGTTAATTTATCCTACTAACAGTTTCAAAGAAAATAATAATTTCCATACTTTCACTTATACAGGAAAAATAACATTAACTATTACTAAGATTTTTAAAAACAAAGGTGCAAAAATTTCTTTTAGAACTAACAACAGCCTTAGTAAATGCATTAAAAACAATAAGAGTAAAACCAAAAAACACAATAAATGGGGTGTTTACAAATTAAACAGGCAGAACATTTCAAAAAAGGATAAGTGAACATAAATTCAGTTACAGAAAGCATAAAGATAATTCCAATTACTCCAAACATTTAATTCAAGAAAACCATACTTTTTATGAGAACTTCGAAATTTTACATGTAGAACGAAAAAGTAAAAAACCTAATTTACTAGAAAATATGGAAATAAACAAACATAAAAATAACAACAGGTTATTAAACGATCAATTGGACCTGAACGGTTCCCCATTGTTAAATCTTTATTAGTTTATTAAGGGTAAATCCAGAACATTTCAACTGTATAAGATCCGCTGTTGTAAAAAAACGCATTCAGGTATTTAAAATCTATAATTTGTGGTACACTCTTATTTTATTTTAGTTTACATCTAACATCTGATGAAGCAACAGTGTGGCGAAACAATTGTCATTATTTTTGGAAAATAAATTAAGTGGAAATTTTACGCAAGTGTTTTTTGTTTACTTTATAAATAAAAACGATACAAGTTTTGCTTCCTCAATTGAATAGGGAGAATGGTATTTTTAAGGTAGGTTATTTGAATATCTCTGGGTGGTTGATTGATTCCTGAAGTTGAAGGAACATCAATAGCAGTATTGACAATACCATTTCATTGTTACTTTGAAAAATTGGTGTTTGTTTAATTCTAGGTTTCCTTATTATGGTTTTGTGTTGTGGTAAGTACCTTTGTCCGTGGTTACATTAATATGCCTTTGTTTCTATATGTTATATTTTTTAATTTCGGATAGTCTTTATTTGTAAGTATAGTTTGTATATACAAAGGGTAGTCTCAGGAGTTTTGGCTGTTATTACGATTTTAGTTTATTTTTGAGATTATTTCTTCTTTAGCGTTGGCGTTTACTTTTGAGTTTTATTATAGAGAATTTTAGCATTTTTTTATGATTTTCTACATAATGCGAAATTATTATATGATTGTTAAGATCAAAAGGATTAGTGTGTATTTGGTAACGATGTAGATAGAGTTGCTTAGGCTAGGATTACTCTTTTCATTAATTGAGTTGGAGTGAAATTTTAATTTCTTTCTTTAAGCATCATGCTCTGTCAGAATGAAATCTTTCCACTGGCGAGTTGGAGTTTTTTGGTGTAGTGTAATGAAGCTCTATTTTGTATAATTTACAAAAATCTTCTAGTTCTTTGTTTTTAAATTCTGTTCCGCAATCTGTAGTAATTTTTAAAAGTCCATGATGAGGAATGAAATTTTCGTTACTGTGGTTCCTGAAAGACTGTTTAAATGGTACTCTTGACCGTATCAAAAAAAGATGTCAATTATCGCCAAAAATGATTCGTTTGGTATCTTAAAAGTATGCATATGTATGTGTTCTAGAGGTTGCGAACTAGTGGATATAATAAATTTTATTACTGGATATTTGTTTTTTAAGCAGATATCACAGTTGTTTACAAAATTTTCTATATCTTGCGACATGTGGGTCCAATAACATTTAGGGGTTAAATACTTTTTCATTTGATTTATACCTCTATAAAATGTTTTTGTTGTCTGGTTTAATTCGAGCAGTTCTCTTTGTTCGTACGTCTTCCAAAAATTTAAAATTAAAAACATAACAGTAGTTTGAAAGATACCTTTTTAAATATTTTGTAAAGTGACTGTGAAGAATTCACCTAAGATGGAGGATCTGAAATAGATAGCGTATGTTGTTTTTGACTCTACAAATTCTTTTAGGAAATTAAATTAAGGGTATTTTGGAAAAGTTTTTTGAATCTACATTTAATTTTATCAATATCACCGTATGTTATTATTATTTGATGTTTAAATATATTTAATAATCTACGATCTTTCGAAAATAGAAATGCCAGATATAAGGTTTTCTTGAGCGGAATGTACGGTTTCTCTTCTTGTATCTTGGTCGTTCTTGTCTTGGAGTACTTTCAGTATTTCATGGCACATTTGATATTATTTTTATTATTAGGTTTTCGATTAATCGTGGTTCTAAAATCTCATTGATTGATCTACTTGCGGGATTCCGTTAGTATTGTCGAGAAAATCTTCGATTAATTTGTCATTATCTCGAGGGATGTTAGCAGTGGATAGTGTTTCAAGTGCGTTTATATCTAAATCCGGGGGGATTTCGAGAAAGAGCATCTGCGGCCTAATTATTTTTACCTTTTTTATATTTCATAGTGTAATCAAATTCCTCGAACTTAAGTTGCCAGTGTACTATTCTAGAGTTGGGTTCCTTAAAAGAAAATAACCGTTGTAGTGGTTTATAGCCAGTAAAAATTGCAAATTTGTGTCCGCAGAGATTGAGCGATTTTCGAGATAAAAGTTATTAAACTTTGCTCAAATCCCATATAAAATACATAGCGAAAACAGAGTGACACAAAATTGTCAATTGATTAAACTTTTATTATTTTCTAAAATGGCAAAAAATATATGAACATAGGTCCGGCAACTCTTTATCTGAGTATGAATATCGAGAATAAAGCGATCACGAATATAGGTTCATATAGAACTTTTTTTCTTATTTAGTAGTATTATACGCCAAATCTATTAAAAATGCTTATTTTGTTTCATTGTTTTATTTAATATTTTCTGAGCAAAATTTAATACCTTCTATTTCCTATACTGCTCGAACAATGTTGTCGTCATAATAGTAACTTTTGCTCAGAACTACAACATCCTAAATAGATAAGGGATTTAACCGCAACCACTTTTTCATAAGAGTAGTGCCTGTAGTGCCTGGTCCTTTTGCAACATATCTAAAACACGTAGAGTTTCTTAATATTTGTCGCATTTAAAATTGTTGTGTTTCAATAACAAATTAAGATGATACTGTTACAGGCAATTGTAGTTAATCGATTAACGATTAAGTTAATTTAACTTAATCGTTAATCGAACACCTGTCCTCGACTACCCTATCGCTTGTTAGTTTTGGCGTATTACTGCAGAGAAGTAAAGTACGGCTTTAAAAGTGAGAAATAACATTGCTTGTAGCAGATAATTGTATAATGTATAATGTTTATATTTTTGAGACCGCTGGGATATGTGTTTATTCATGAACACAGTGTGAGTAACAGATAAACAAGTGTATTCATTCATATAAGTTAAGTTACAACAATTTTTCTTTTGTATGATACAAAAAGGGGCTTATTCAAATGATTGTGGAATTACATATCTAACTCTAATGTCTAGTGTGCCTGACTAAATACACATTTACAAGTTTCCTTCGCTACGAAATGTACTGTCCGAGTCTTCCTGTTTATGTTTTCACACCTGTTTCTGTTTTCACAATTTTTCAGGTGTTTCTATGTGTTATATTTTCAGGGAATCACTACACTTGTATGTTATCATTCATAAAAGGTTGTTTAGAGACACATGAACTATACAGACACAATTACATTGGGGGCACAAATTTCCACACATTTTTAACTATCTATTAAACCGGTTTATAGAAGGTATTTTCGCTGGTTTCACTGTAATTCCTTATCGATTTCGTAGGTAACTTTTGTTTTTAAGAAACTGATTCAGTTGTTGTTTTTATTTTGGTTAACATATATGTCTATCGAACTGTCCTCTGGCGGCGGGTGATTAAACTTAATTATTAATCTTGGATCCAAAACACCTAGTGATTTTTAATTAAATGTAGTATCCTAAAATATAATAATCAGAAAATCAACATAATTCCATGGTAATCCTAATATGAATTTAGGAGACGAAAACCATAAAAACTCTATTTAACTTCGCCTTAAATTTCGAAATCGTTAAATAATTGTTTCATTTAATTAATTGAACTATTAGTAATGTTGTTAAAATCAGAGCTTGTCAAAATTTAAACTATATCGTAATAATTGTACATATCATAGGTACTTGGAGGATATTGTGATTGGCTCTTCTGTATGCAGGGAGAAGAGTGCGTGCGATCTTTTGTGATGGGTTAAAGAGAGACAGAAATATGGCCGTCTTTACTGTGATTTCTTTTTGAGTGATTTTTTTACTTCGATCCTCGAGTTGAAATATCTTTACCTTTTCCCCGAATACCTTCAGAATAAGTAGATGTTAGCTTGCCGTTCTTTTTCTTATGTAAAGTTAGTTTCACCCCTTTAAAGGGATTAAATAACTGTGGACCCTGTAGTAGCTGTCTTACATGGACTTTTAGCTTTTATAGTATTGTTGGTCGTGGAGTAAGGTAGCTATAACCGGAATAGGGAAAGGGGAAATAGGAAAAAAACCCACCAACATCAGGTAATTATTTTTTATAAATTAGGGGTCGTATTAGAGAAGGCAAAAATGTGTGTTTTTCTTTAAGAAAATAAATATGCCGCAGGCATTGTATATTTTGGGCCTAAGATTATTTGTTTATGAAATTAAATTAAATCTAGTTATTGGGTTTTATATTAATTTTATTGATACTTTTGTGTAAATAAATAAGTATTTTATGCATTTTTACTGACCGAAATAAGATACTCTTCGTGAGATCAATAATTTGGGGATGTATTTTAACTCATAACTTAAAGTTCGCCATCAACGTCAATTTTACAAAAGTTCTGCCTATCTAAATAATAATGATGAAACTTTTATTTTAAGGATAACTTGATTGGCATACTAATAACTAATTGCTAATTTCGATTTAGAGGCAGAAAATTTAAATATTTCCAATTTAATAAATACATTGGGGCTGCTTGCCTTATCAATTAAATAAAATGGACAACCTGTATATTATTCATTTTCAAAAAATTGTTCTTTTCCTGCTGATATGAAATACCATGTTTAATACCTTTACCTATAAAGACAATTGATATAATTGATGAAAATAGTGCCATAAGAAACAATGCGTTACTCGTAAGAAGTAAAATAAGCAGTCAAAAAAATACATTGCCTCTTATGGCAGCGTTTTCGCTAATTTTTTAGATTTCCTTTAAAGATGAATGTGACTAGCCTGGTACGCACTTACAGAAACAGTGATATCCAGGGAGTCAATTTTCATCATATAACTTTGTTGATCTACTAATATATACTCTAAAATATCCAATTACGCAGCAAAAAATAAGTTAATGGTGGCTACCGTTGAAGATGTTTGCTTGAAATATACCAACGTCATATTCAAAAAATATATAATTTACAATATCAACAGATTACTATGTTTACAATTTTTTATAGAAAAACTATTTCAAATTCATAACCTTATTTTAATTAGGAATCATATGCGCAATAATATACTTGATGAGTTTTTAAGAATTTTCTTTTCTACACTTTTGAGTTTTTGGAAAGTTAGGATTGAAAATTTCACACCTGTACTTTATAGCCGATCAGATGCCTTTATTTTTCAACGTTACCATAGCAATATGTCGGATAGTCGGATATCCGGAAATTAGTTTTTTTCTAGGTAAAAAAAACTCCTACAAGACCGTAGGTGGGTGGTAGTTAATTAAATTGGCAAATTTTACTTAATAAAATATACTTTCTTGAATTTTAGTAAATTAAGCTTAAATAATAATAAAATTTTAATGTTTTAAAGATAGTGCAAAATATTTTACTTTACTAAAGTTTTAGGAAAAGTTTAATTTTAAACCTAAAAAAAAAATGTTTTTTTGTAAGAACCAAAACTATACTATATAATATACGGATAACTAGACCACCGTAAACTAGATCATCAAGGGTTCTGTCATCCTGACTTTTCATCATTCACAACCTACTAAACAATAATTGAACAATATGTTGTTTGCCATCAAGCTACACGACACAGTGACAATTTTTTTAAGAAATTTTTTCATAAAATTCGTCCACTCGAAAAAATACATTGCCGTTAATTTTTTAAATTGCCTTTAGATGAATGTGACAAGCCTGTTACGAAGAGACGCATTTACAGAAACAATGATATCCAGGGAGTCAATTTTAATCATAAAACTTTGTTGACCTACCCTGTATAATATTGTTTGGACATGTTGTCAACACCTCCGTCAAAATTATACAAAAAATCCTAAAAGATGATATTTAGTTTTATTTTGATATTAAAAAAAAACTTTTTAAAAATTTTATTTCGACAAGCACAAAGACGAATCTGAATTACAACAACAATGTTTAGTTGCATTTGGATATATTTATAATGTTTGCAATGCTGAGCTGGCAAGTAAGCAATCTTAAGAAGGTCGCTGATAAAGGGGTTTTAATAGAATGTAACTCCTCCTGCGTTAGCACATCCCTTATGGTTGTGATTTCACCCTAGAATTCATCTAGTTCAATTTTTGAATTATTTGTTTGATTTTTAGTTATTGGAAGTTTCTTAAGTTTGCCTGAAATACAATATTTGAATAAAATATAGATTATTACAATAATAATAAAAATATAAAGTAAAACAGTCCAAAAACTTATTTTCTTCACATATATAGTGGAAGACATTTCTTCTAGGCTTTCTTTTTGTTTCTTCAGGCTTGATTGATTTCATCTGTGGCTTTTAGAATGACAAAGTTCAAATCAATCGTGGATGGATTGAATATCGGTTGATATTCATTGATGACGTCTAATTGCATGGTTGGAAGATTCACTTCTTCGTACGACAAGAGTGACGGCTTATAGCTTTCAAAAACCATTGATTGTATTTGGGCTTTACACTCAGGTGGAACTTCTAGTAGATAGGAACCAAAAAGTGGAAAGCTTTTGGCAAATTGATTTACTGATTATATGGCTTGTTATGGTGACAAGCCAATTTCCATCAATAATTTTGTACTTCATGCAGCTTGATTTTGAACGGGTGACAGGTAGTGGCATTTTTGGCTAATTTTAACAATTCGACAGCACATGGCGGATGGTCTTCAATAGTCCTACTGTGGGCATTTTTGCAAAGGAATTCATTCGATACTACTTCAAGACAGTTTTCTTCTTAGTAGGCGTACTTAATATCGCCAAGTGCCCGGTAAGGTTTATAGGGTATATTAGTAAAGAATGAATTATTAGTTGGAATTGGTAAGGGGAAGAGATTATAATATTGATATGTCTCTGCCTCAACTAAAGGTAATTCTAAGATAAATGTTCTTTGAAAGTTTTTTATAAAACTTTTAATTTCAATTAATTTGTCAAGAATTAATATATTTTGAAGGTCACCCGGTATAGGTAATTTATTTGTATGTATTATTTTACTTAGACTCGTAATTTCTTTTGAGAGCTCGTAAGTATCAACTATAGAGTTGTGAAGTACATTAATTTTAGAGAATGTTACTGCTACTTCGATCTTATCTAAAATATTATAGATTGATTGGTATAGCAGCGTAATTGGGTTAGTAAATGTGAATATTTGGTAGTACTCATGAAATTGTGTATTTTCTAAATCTACCTTTTTTATAGTTTCTTCTATTTGTAAAATACTACTTTTTAAAATTAATTGATTATGCGTCACATTAGACATCATATCTCTAAATTTGTTGATTGCTTTGTCTAGCAATGTTATTTGATTAATAGAATCGGTTCTTAATTTATTTTGATTTTCTTGTAAATCTTTATTTTTTGATCGATAATTTCGGCATCGGATTGACCTAGATTACCTGTTATGCTTTTAATAAATGAGCCTAAGGGATTAAATAGACCTCTTTTATTCCTAATATTTGTATGAGAAGGAATTATTTGACTTATTAGATTTTCTATGCGTTTTTCTATCCATGTAAAGGTATTAGAGAGTTTTGATATTCAGTAAAATAAACGCTGTCATTTTTGAGATGTGAAGACAATTTGTTTGTCTGCGTTTTTAGAATGTTAAATTCTAAAATTAGAGGTTGTAGGTCAATATTTTGTACAAAGACCAGTGGCTAGCGACTAATTTTGCTGTGCCTAATTTGAAGGGTAGTATCCCTGGATGTTTGTTTAGGTCGTTGAACTTTACTTTTGTAGCTAAGGTGCCGTTGATGGTCCAGCGCCATCTGTAAAAACGGGTACTATTTTAGTCTAGTTTACGTGAACAATTTCTTGATGTTTAGATTTTGGGATTTCGATACGAATTTTATTATTTTCAAGTATTTCTGTCAATGTGAACGGTCCAATGAATTTGTTTTTTATTTTACTAGCTCGTGAACTTGCTTTTTTTGTATACTTGCAAACCAATAATTAATTTTTGATTTGTTTTTGAGTCATTGGCTTTGTCAATTATTTTTTGTTTTAGTTGTTTTGACTCTTTGGTTATTTTTTCATAGAGGACTTGTGTTTTGTTTTTATGATTATGTATATAATCCGTGAAAACATGTGAGGCTACAAGGTTCATGGGATCTCGAGAATCTATGTGACCTTGAGTTAGTTCAAATGGGGTAACATTTGTACTTGAATGTATAGTGTTGTTATAGGCTATTATGCCGTAATTCATTAGATTTATAACATCTGTGTTCGGGTCTGTATTTTGAAGTATCCTTAAATGTTCGATAAGGGTAGAATGTAGTCTTTCTATTGGAGAATTGGACTCATGATGGTTAGGGGTTGTGAAATGAATATTGATATTATGAGCTTTTAATAAACCTTTGACTACTTCGTTTTGAAATTCGGAACCGTTATCGGATACAATGAGACAACATGAGATTGCGCTTCCTAGATAGGGGAATGCTTGTCCAAATTTAGTAAATTTGTCAAGGAATGTTAGGAATTTTTGTTTTCCTACAATGAATGTATCAATGTGTATAATTTCGAAGGGTTTACTTGGTGTTTCAGTTAACACTAAAGGCTGGTTAGGTGGTTTTCTACTATATTTACAGCGTTGACATTTTTTGCAATTATTGAGGTAGTTTGTAACATCAGTTTTCATTGATTTCCAATAATAATTGGATTTTAAAAATTTAAGGGTTTCGTTTATACCTCGATGATTTGTTTTACCTTCATGTTTAAATTTTATGAGTAGGTTTCTTTCATCTTCTTTAACATTGTTGACTAATTTTGTACATTCTATTAATTTACATTTTTGGAAATGATTCGACATTGCTTGTTGGAAATATGGTCTTAATTCTTTAGAAAAGAAATATATATATATATATATATATATATATATATATATATATATATATATATATATATATATACATATATATATATGTGTGTGTGTTGTCGTGTCTGTGAGATATTCTCTAAGAAAGTTTACCATGCTGTCCATATTTATAGGTAGGGTAGCATATATTATTTTGTTTCCATCAAAATTTTCTTGATCGATTTTTATATAGGGATCGTAAGGAGATTTTTTTATTATAATTTGGTTATGTTTATTATTTATAATTTCGTCTAATAGGGTCATTTCGGCATAGTTTTGTTTTGCATTTGTGCTGTGCACCGCATTAGAAGTAGAGGGTAACTGATTTCTTTCTTATATATTTTGTACGGGTTCTTTAGGAATTTTCAAGGTTTTTATTAGCACGTTAGAAATTATATTACCTTTTGGGTTTTCGGGTTTTTCGATTTCTTGGAGTATTTCAGAAATAATATCAGTGGGAAGAGATTTTGGATAAAAGTTTTCTATGAATTGGGCAATTTCTTGGTCTATATCTCCGGGACAATTAATTATAGAATCTGTTCCGATAGCATTAAGTTGTATACGAGACAAGACGTCTGCGTTGGTATTTTATTTACCTTTTTTGTATATAATCTCGTAATCGTATTCTTCAAGTTCCAAGAACAGCCAAACTAATGGTCTGTGCTCGGTGTATATTTTGAATTTTTGACCATAAAGATAGGGTCTGAAATATTTGCATGCCCAAACAATACCGAGGAGTTCTTTCTGGATTGTCGAATATTTTTGTTCGGTTTCATTAAGCGTGCGTGATGCGTACGCAATTGGTTGGTCATTGGGGGGATTTCCTTGAGATAGAACTGCACCTAAGGCTACATTAGAGGCATCGGTAGTAAGAACAAATGGTTTGTTAAAATCAGGATATTTGAGAATGGGGGCATTGACAAGAAGATTTTTCAAGTGGTTGTAAGAGTTTACGAAGGCTGGGGTGTGTTCTACTTTAGCGCCTTTTTTAAGACAACTAGTTAGGGGTTTAGTGATTTTTGCAAAGTCTTTGATAAAACGGCGGTAATAACCGGCTACTTGAATTTTAAAATTTGATTGCCTCAGTCTATCAAATTGTTCAACGTGTTCTTGTAATGAGGTCGAGAAGATAATTATGTCGTCTAGGTAAACTAAACAAATTTTGTTCTGAAAACCTCTTAGGACGTTATTCATTACTCTCTGGAAGGTAGAAGGGCATAGGTTTGAATTCGTAGTGTCCAATGTCTGTTGAAAAAGCGGTTTTAGGTGTGTCATTGGGTTCCATTTCAATTTGATAGAAACCATTGGCTAGGTCAAGAGTTGTGAAGTATTGGGCTTTTCCCAATTTGTCTAGAATATCGGTAATATTCGGAAGCGGGAATTTACCATCGATAGTTTTATAGTTAAGCTTATGAGAATCGATCACAATGCGCCATTTGCGTTTTCCGGACGCGTTAATTTTTTTAGGGACTACCCAGATGGGGCTACTCCAAGGGGAATTCGATTCTTGTATAATATCGTCGTTTAACATTTTTGTAATTTGCTTATTCACTACCGCTTTATGAATATGAGGGTATCTATATGTTTTGATTAATAAAGGAGTTTCATCTGATACGTTTATCTTGTGTTTTTTTTGGTTTGTAAAAGTTAGAGGCATATTTTCACAGTAGAAAATATCTCTGTATTCAAAACATAAATTTCAGATGGCTTTATATTCTTCAGCATTACAGTGTTGTAACCTGAGATTTTTAAGATTTTGTTTTTGAAGTTTATCTAAATAATCATTGAGCTCTGAGTCTGTTTCCATTTTTTCTATAAAATTATTTTCTGTTTCTTCTAAAATTTCTATTTCGAAAGGTTCAAAAATATCTATTTGTATTGGATTTTGACTAGAATTTGTAATAATTGTATAAGCATGAGAGTCCACAATTGTAATTAGAGGCAAATATACAAATTTTGGTAAAGACATTTCGCCTTTACCAAAATTTGTATATTTCAGAATACCAGTACTATTTTGATGTTCAACAGGTATTTTAACTTTTTGTAATGTTCTTGGAGGAATAGTAATTTCACAGGTATTATTTTGATAGTAATATAGAGGTAAAAGAGCATTGTCTGATTCTTAACACAAGTTTTTAAGTTTATGCTGGCTCTAATGTGTGTGAGAAAATCAATACCCAAAAGTCCATCGAATTTTGGGGAAAAATCAAAAAGATAAAATTTATGATTTCCAAGACAGTTAAAAGATTGCAAACATTGGAATATTAATCACTTCGTTATGTGTAGAAGTTGCATGAGCTGTTTTTACATAAAATGGTTCTGTGATAATTGAATTGGGCGAAATTTTATAAGCTAAATTAGGTTTTATAAAACTACGACCACTACCTGTGTCTATTAAGAATTTGCCATTAATTTCTGGGGGAAATATAACTGGTAATTTAATGTTATTATAATTATCTAAAAGTATTACGTTATTTGGTTTGTATTTAAAATGTCTTGAAAATTTTCATTTGGTATTTCTACGTCATTTGGCATATTTGCAGAAAAATATGTTTCGCTTGAGTTTTCAAAGCTTGTCATATCAGGATTACAAAAGTCACTATTGGGATAATTATGTTCGTTATTTGAACAATAATATTGGTAATCACCAAATTGACTAACTGGATAATCAATTGAATTTATTAAATTATTTTCATTTTGTTGAGCAGTGTATTTACTATATTCGGCATTGTTATTATGTGAGGTATAATTACTGTTATCATTATACGCTGAATATTCACTGTTTATACTCGCGGGTTTGTCCGTCTGGTTAAACAATTCTTTTATCGCATAATTATTATTACGATAAGGCATTTGTTGCGTCGGATTTCTTAATATAGTATTACCCGAGGAAGTGTCCATAGGCTCAAGTCTTTGTAATCGAGTTACAGCTGAGTCGGAACGGGTACGTTTATTAATATTATGGTTATTGTAAAAAGTAGGTCGAGTGTTATTTTCATTCGGTCTAAATTGTTGACGTGTGTTATTTGCAAAATTAGGTCTGGGTTGATTAAAATTGGAGACAGTTTATCTGAATTGTCCAAAACCTAAAAATTGGTGGTTATTTACATTTGATCGATTTGCAAAATTATTTTGACTGGGGGAGTTTAGTGTATAAAAAGGTCATTGCACATTAGCAGAATAATGTACAGGTGTTTGATATATTTTTGGTTTTTGCATTTGCAATGAATTTTGTTGTATACCAATAGTAGTTTTTGTATTCAAATTTGAGCGATTTTTATAATAAATAAAATTTTCTTCTTCTTGAGCAAAACTCATTGCTTCCTTAAGAGAACTAGGATTTTTTAATCGAACAATTAATTGCATACGGTAACTTAGGCCATTGATAAATGTTTTTAAACTAAATTATCATATTCCTTAATTCTAAGTAATTTTAAAGGTCTATTATCATCTGACATATTTGTTTTAGCAAATAATAGGCTACGAATATCTTGTAGTCTTAGCCCAAAATGTTCCATACTTTCATTCTTTTCCGGTTTTAAAGTTATAATGTCCTGTACAACACAATCAATACATCTTTTATCAGCAAAACTAGCAATTATTGCTATTCTTTTATTGAATCCCACGTTGTTAATTCAATTCTAGAAGCTACAATGTCTCCTGCTCTACCGACTAGTTTATTTAAGATAGTATCGAACAGACATATGGTTGTTTATAAAATTATCACATGCTGTGATAAATCTATTAATTAATTTTGGATTTCCGTCGAATTGCGGAATATTGTCGGTTTGGTACCTAATTATTGCATAATTGGGAGTTGCCATTTTTATTTGTTATTTATAAAAACTTAAAAATGAGAACTCAAAACTAGACTTATTTTAATATAGCGTATTTATATGGTTAAAACATATTAATATACAGGAAAATTGGAAAAAATTGGAAAATTCACTTACAATATTAGTACGATTTCGATTTTCATTCCTTACAACTAGGCCCAATAAGAAAAGCGATGCTTGTCTTCTCCCTAGACTGACTACTGGTATGAGTCCGGGATGATGCTTGTTCCCTCGCTCGTTCCAGGACAGGACGATGCTTGTTCTTGCCCACGGTCTTGGCTGCGAATCCAGAAACTTCTGATTTTTGACGAAATGTTCGAATTTGCCACGAACTCGTTTAGACGGACACGGATTTTTGCACGAAAATCGTCGGAAAATTCGGCGTTTTTACTTCAATTGTACAAAAAACCCGCTGGCAAATCCTACCGACTGCGCCAGTTTTGTTCTGATATTAAAAAAAGAACTTTTTAAAAATTTTTATTTCGACAAGTACAGAGACGAATCTTAATTACAACAACAACGTTTAGTTGCATTTGGATATATTTATAATGTTTGCAATGCTGAGCTTGCAAGTAAGCAATCTTAAGAAGGTCGCTGATAAAGGGGTTTTAATAGAATGTAAATATTTTTTAATTTTTTGTACTGATACAAAGAAATAAGTTCAGAGAAGATTGATATTATAGTTTATGAACTGTCGTCCACTCCGCTCGGTTTACAGATATAAAAAAAAAGTTAAGTACAAAGGTTTCTTCAAATTATACAATTACTTTTATAGTTCAGTTTGCAGATGTACGGGGCGTTTCGGATTTCTCTAATCAATATCAAATTAATGGTTTCATAATATATCATACTGTATAATATATGGGCACCAAATGGGTCGCGTCTTACCAAGTATACCATATTTGATACCATTATCTTCAAAGATACCCGGAAAATTTAGCAAAAAATATGCCTTGAGACAATGTGTTAGAGGAGGACGGAAAATATTCTTGTGTGTTCTAGTGGAGTCAATGGAGATACAATGCTTCTTATGGCAGGGTTTTTTTCAAATTTCTCGGGTGTCTTTTAAGATAAAGGCACCAAACCTAGTATACTTATAATCAGCAAAAATATGCCCATTTAATGGACATATAATTATAAGGATTTTACGTTTAATAATCCAAAGTTGATGTTGATTTCAGAAAAACTAAATACACTGTATATCTGCAAAATACACAAAAAAAATTGTATAATTTATAGAAACTTTTGTATTTAACTTTTCTTTACATCTACATAAATAAGAACGTTTATGGGATGCATTTATAACCAAAAACCATGTGTATATAATAAATTTAGAAAAATGAGAAGTTTTTTAAAACTTTGCTTTTTGGATTGCGTAAAGCTGCGAAAAACGTCCTCCAAATTTAGTGAATAAGTCATTCGTAAAATCCACACTTTTCGAAAAACAGCTTTTCTTAATTATCTTTCAAAATAATAAGGTTCTTTATTCCAGTACTAACATTTGAATTTTATAATACAGCATTATGCTTAAAATGAGTCTAAGATATTTTACTCAAAGCTTTGTGTAGAATGAACACTGTGCTTATATACTAGCTTACATCTTATTTATAAGCGATCTAAAAGTTAACTAATTTGGGTTTTCTTAAGACATTTGAACTAAAGGTTTTTCCGTCTTATATCACCTTTCTTTTTTTCCGGCGAAGCCTTGTTCTGACTTTAATAACTGACAGTGACTCGGCTCGGAAAAAAATTTGACACTATGCAAAGCATGTGTCATTATCAGGCGCATAAAGCAGTAAACGAAGAAACTAGTTTTTAAGCCACCGCTTGCGAAATGCGTCTTATTTAACGAATAAATTTGTCTTCCCAATGTATGCTTTTATTGATGTAGTAATAAAAATTATAGCTCATATATAATTTATTTTAATACTACGGAATAAAATCATTAAAATTAAAATAACGTACTTGATTAAACTTAAAAAATATTTTATATAATTTAGTAAATTTAGAAAAAAATTGTTGCATATATATATATATATATATATATATATATATATATATATATATATATATATATATATATATATATATATATATATATATATATATGATAATATATATTTAAATATATTATGATAATATATATTTAAATATATATATATATATAAATATATATATATATATATAATAAATATTTATATATATATATATATATATATATATATATATTTATGCTCAGTTTAAGCAAAGAGAGTAGAGACTTTTATGGTCTTAATACAAAAATTATAAAATGTACTGCCAATGCCATATATATATATATATATATATATATATATATATATATATATATATATATATATATATATATATATATATATATATATATATATATATATATATATATATAGGTATATATATATATATATATATATATATATTTATATTTATATTTATATATATATATACATATATATATATATATATTATATATTTATATATATTTATATATTTATATATGTATATATATATATATATATATATATATATATATATATATATATATATATATATATATATATATATATATATTTATAAAATTTTCTCAAAAACATATCAACTTTTCATTACTATAATTATAAAAGAAAATAAGATTTTCAAAATAGCTAATATATATATATATATATATATATATATATATTAGCGCCTAGCAAACTTGATAATTGTTAATTATTGACAAACAAATAGCAGTTGAAAGGAGAGGATCTTGGCTAAATTTGTCTCTGTCTCTCTCTGGCTGCCGGTCCCCCTTTATAACTTTATGGTCGTATCTTAAGACTTATCTACACAAAAAAAATAAGTTTTAAAAGTTGATTTTTAGGTAGACAAACAAAATGGCACTAATCAAAATTGCTGTTACATTTTACAGGAGTCCGTATCTAACGTTTTAACCTGTCAGGTAGGATGACACTAACATGGGTTATAATATTCAAAAGGTAATTATAGTAATCAAGGTATCAAGGGTGTTATAAGGCTAATAACGCTTAAGGTCGACACAGAGTTTACGATGACCGAAAGCGTTTTCCCTTATAATATCCGTAGTGCTTTCAACGTCTAATGCGCGAGTAAGTAAAATATTTTAAAATCTAGTTTAAATAAATGTAATTATAATGTTTAATGTTCTAATAATGCCCTAGGGTATTATTTCTTATTTAACCGACTTTGACATAATGTCATTATTATTATAATAAACCAGTCGGATATTAAATATATTTAGGTAAGAAGCTACTATAATGCGTTAATATGTCAAGTGTCATATTCGAATATTTTTTTTTAAATTAATATCTCATGTTATAATGACAATAAAACCAGACAGGACAGGGTCATACTATTGTTTTAACATGCCAAAACAAATCATTATGTTAATACGAATACGGTATGATAAAGAAAAACATCATGTATTTATTCTGCTGCAAATGACAGGTAAAATAACTGAAATAATTTATTATATAAAATTAAACATCTTAGTTTTTGTAAGCAACGCTCAAAGTGCACATTGAATAATGTAAGTAAATTCGTGAGGCAAATTCTATTTAAAAAAAAATTGAAAAAGACTGCTTTGCAGCTGATATGTTGTATCTTTTTATACTAATTATTATTTTAATGGGAACTAATGAATTCAAAATCATCTTAATATAACATGTTCTTAAAAGGTTACAAAAAGTTGAATATTAGAAGTAATCTACGATTTTTCTATAAAAATTTGAAATTGTGTAATATTTTTTTCAAATACCTTATACTGCTATCCCCAGACGCATTCTGAATCTTCTGCACAGAAAAACAATTTTGTTCAAGCAAGTAAATTTTTGCGTCCGGTCAAGTAAATATGCTATTGGCGATACACATACGAATATTATACTTTCTTTTAATTTAAATATAACTTTTCGAAGATAAGCGATGAATAGGATTTTGTATAGGAATGCTTAAATAAGCGTCTCAAGAAAGACAGCGTTGTTTGATTTAACTCTAACCATATGCGACAAGTGCGTCAATTTCTTTATACACTTTTCTTTATTTTTTCACGAATGGGAAGTTTGAGAGTGCTAGCTGAGTACTAGTGTTACAAAAATCTTGAGCTATTTTTCTACAATTGTCAAAAAAATGATATCTTTTTAACCAATATACGTCTTCTTTTGATCAAACCTCTTGAAGTCCTAATATATATATATATATATATATATATATATATATATATATATATATATATATATATATATATATATATATATATATATATATATATATATATATATATATATATATATATATATAGGACTTCAAGAGGTTTGATCAAAAGAAGACGTATATTGGTTAAAAAGATATCATTTTTTTGACAATTGTAGAAAAATAGCTCAAGATTTTTGTAACACTAGTACTCAGCTAGCACTCTCAAACTTCCCATTCGTGAAAAAATAAAGAAAAGTGTATAAAAGAAATTGACGCACTTGTCGCATATGGTTAGAGTTAAATCAAACAACGCTGTCTTTCTTGAGACGCTTATTTAAGCATTCCTATACAAAATCCTATTCATCGCTTATCTTCGAAAAGTTATATTTAAATTAAAAGAAAGTATAATATTCGTATGTGTATCGCCAATAGCATATTTACTTGACCGGACGCAAAAATTTACTTGCTTGAACAAAATTGTTTTTCTGTGCAGAAGATTCAGAATGCGTCTGGGGATAGCAGTATAAGGTATTTGAAAAAAATATTACACAATTTCAAATTTTTATAGAAAAATCGTAGATTACTTCTAATATTCAACTTTTTGTAACCTTTTAAGAACATGTTATATTAAGATGATTTTGAATTCATTAGTTCCCATTAAAATAATAATTAGTATAAAAAGATACAACATATCAGCTGCAAAGCAGTCTTTTTCAATTTTTTTTTAAATAGAATTTGCCTCACGAATTTACTTACATTATTCAATGTGCACTTTGAGCGTTGCTTACAAAAACTAAGATGTTTAATTTTATATAATAAATTATTTCAGTTATTTTACCTGTCATTTGCAGCAGAATAAATACATGATGTTTTTCTTTATCATACCGTATTCGTATTAACATAATGATTTGTTTTGGCATGTTAAAACAATAGTATGACCCTGTCCTGTCTGGTTTTATTGTCATTATAACATGAGATATTAATTTAAAAAAATATTCGAATATGACACTTGACATATTAACGCATTATAGTAGCTTCTTACCTAAATATATTTAATATCCGACTGGTTTATTATAATAATAATGACATTATGTCAAAGTCGGTTAAATAAGAAATAATACCCTAGGGCATTATTAGAACATTAAACATTATAATTACATTTATTTAAACTAGATTTTAAAATATTTTACTTACTCGCGCATTAGACGTTGAAAGCACTACGGATATTATAAGGGAAAACGCTTTCGGTCATCGTAAACTCTGTGTCGACCTTAAGCGTTATTAGCCTTATAACACCCTTGATACCTTGATTACTATAATTACCTTTTGAATATTATAACCCATGTTAGTGTCATCCTACCTGACAGGTTAAAACGTTAGATACGGACTCGTAAAATGTAACAGCAATTTTGATTAGTGCCATTTTGTTTGTCTACCTAAAAATCAACTTTTAAAACTTATTTTTTTTGTGTAGATAAGTCTTAAGATACGACCATAAAGTTATAAAGGGGGACCGGCAGCCAGAGAGACAGAGACAAATTTAGCCAAGATCCTCTCCTTTCAACTGCTATTTGTTTGTCAATAATTAACAATTATCAAGTTTGCTAGGCGATATTAGCTATTTTGAAAATCTTATTTTCTTTTATAATTATAGTAATGAAAAGTTGAGTGTTTTTGAGAAAATTTTATTATCGCTAATATATATATATATATATATATATATATATATATATATATATATATATATATATATATATATATATATATATAATATATATAATATATATAAATATAAATATATATATATATATATATATATATATATATAAATATAAATATATATATATATATATATATATATATATATATATATATATATATATATATATATATATATATATATATATATATATATATATATATATATATATATATATATATATATATATATATATATATATATATATATATATATATATATATATATATATATATATATATATATATATATATATATATATATATATATATATATATATATATATATATATATATATATATATATATATATATATATATATATATATATATATATATATATATATATATATATATATATATATATATATATATATATATATATATATATATATATATATATATATATATATATATATATATATATATATATAAATATATATATATATATATATATATATATATATATATATATATATATATATATATATATAAATATATATATATATATATATATATATATATATATATATATATATATATATATATATATATAAATATGCAACACCATTTGCAAACTGTGTTTTGCAAATGGTGTATTTCACATTTCGCGGTCATCAAATATAGGACTGGGTTTTTTTAATTTCACATAATACTAAATTGAGTTCTTACCATATAAAAAAGGAATAAAATACCTATGATATGTTATCTGTAAAGCTAAGCATATTTTGTACTTGGCAGCAATGTAAATTGAGTAAAAACGAAAAATTAGTTAACCTTATAAATACAAAAAGTTATTTCAAAATGACTGTTTTTTGATATTTTCACACACTGTATAACTAATCATTGTTTATTATTTACTATAAGAAATATTGCCAGTCTACTTAAATAGGTATTTATTAAGGACACTACTCAGTAGCTTTACCTGTCATTACTTCACAAAACACTAATTTAAATAATATTCAAACATAAAAAATCCTCTTATCTCAAGGAAAAGCACGAAATGGAACTCAAGCTACATTAGTAATAAAAAACCAAGGAAATAGGTCGTCCACAAACAAGGTCTTCAAAACTTCTGTTATGAAACTTTTCTAAAATGTTTTCCATCTGTCTTGGAGTTATTTCTTTTATCGCCCTTTTAATTCGATTAATAAGGGCCACACGATGTTCTAATGGTGTTTAGTAGACCTTTTGTTTAATGTAGCCCCAATATGAAAAATCTAACGGGGTGAGGTCAGGCGATCTCGCTGGCCAACTGACTCCCATTTGTACCTAGCCAATTGTCGCCGAATTTTTTCTCAGGTAGTTAGTCACTTCGCTGGAATTGTGTGCAGGTGATCTTGCTGAAAATATACTTGATTGTAATAAACAATGGGTAAATTATCCATAAAATCCTCATTGTAGTTTGGAGGAATTGCAAATAATGTTCTGCATAAAAAAATGGGATCTATTCTGGGAGTTCCTAGTTGGTGTACTAGACGTTAACATCAAATCTTTCTTGGAATGTCCCTTCCCTTATCAGGTGCGGATTTTCGGTAGCCCAGTACCCAGTGTTATTGCGGTAAAACATTCCCATATTGGTAAATCGGGATTCACCTGAAAAAAGAATTACTGTCCGGAAATTGAGCTGTCTTGGTTGCATACCAAAATTCCAGTTTTCTCTGATACTCCGCTTCATAAAAGTGCTGATGGATTTGATATTTGAATGATTTATAGTCATGCTTACGTAAAATTTTTCGTGCAGTTTCGCGGCCAATTTCAATTTCACTGCTTATTTATCGTATTAATATAGTAAGATCGATTGTTATACAAGCCAGTGTATTAATTTCAGCCTCTTCGCTAACTATGAAATTCTCGCCTGGCGGATTCCTTCCGATTTTAAATACTTTTCAAACCAAAAAAAGTATGACTCTGATGGATATCGACGATTCGGAAATCGTTGTACGTATAATGCTCTGGCTTCCTTGCGATTTTCTCTAGTTTTTCCGTATATCATTTTCATATCAATTTGTTCTTCACAAGTAAAATACATTTTCAATAATTAAAATTTAGAAGAAAATCTCAAAAAAAGTTTGTACTTTTAATTACCGTTTAACTCTCAAAGCGAACCATCTGCATATTATAATAACGATGGCCATATACTTATATATTGTTTCAAAGTCGCCTTAGATCAGAAATTAATATTTGTCATTTATCAGCCTAAGTGTTAAAAAGGTAATAGTTCAATTGAAAATATCTCGAAAAGTACTGATATATGTATAGGGTATGATACGCAAAAGTATTTAAAATTGTTTGAAGATTTAGATGTTGGTTAGGTTTATAGGTCGTCCCATTAAAATAAATCAAGAAAAAATCGTTTGGAAGTGATTTTTCACTACGTTTCTGGGTAAACTGGAGGTATCTTAATTGCCACATTAAATACAATGAGTTGCATAACAAACATTATTTACACTATTAAATTGGAACTATATTCATTTGTTATTCCAAAAAAACAGAATTATTCATTGAAATTTTTAAAGTTTCATTCGGCATTTTCTCGAAAACTATCAGGAATTGACATAGGGTATGATACATGTTTATGTATAGAATTTAGTATAGAATTCAAAAATTAATCAATATACAGGGTGTTCCATTTAAAATATTAAAGTTGATAGCATTTCCGGTTAAACCGGAAACGGCAGTCGAATGTTTATACAGCGAAAATCTTCCTCATAAGTAACCATATATCACTGTCAAATGTTATGTTAATAGCACTTATCTTAAAAATGTTACATTGTGGGTTAGAGAAATCATTGGTGTTTCGTCTATAAATCCATATATGTGGTGGGCTCTGTCAACTACATCAATTATATCTCAAAATGTTAATTTAGAATTAAAGGTTCCATGCAAATCCACCATTTTATCCACTTATTTAAGGTAAACATTCCGAATTGAATTAGTTTTCTCGATAAATAAGTACTACACATTTATCTTTATTAAAATAGAGTTAATAATAATAATAAACTCTAAAGACCATTGAACAGTATTTTCAGACTTTATCTCATAATAAATTTTAAGGTCAACTGCGAAGAGTAAACATGAAGCATTTTGAATAACCTGGGGTTATACTGTTTATAAACAATAAAAACAGCAAGATGCCTAAGGTAGAATCCTGTAGAATACCAGAAATTGGAATAAAGTGGTATCAACAATATGCCTACGGTTATACAGATATGATACCAAGAGTTCCACCAAACTATTATGAACACCAAATTCCTTCTTCACCTTTGAGAGTAAGATTGAAAAAGACACTCTGTCAAACGCTTACTCAAAATCCATGTAGATAATATCCCTTTGGCTACGACAATTTAAAGCATCAGAAATATTTTGTGTTTTTGATAATAGATTGCTCGTGGTATTTGATTATTTTTGACAACGCCGTGTTATATTGTTAAATTATATTTCACTATAGAATATATAGATTTAAAAATTATAATTTCAAACAGTTTGGTGGGTGTTGACAGGACAGCAACGGTCTATAATTAGTTACATCTGACATATTACCTTTTTTGTGAATTGGACATATTTTTGCTTGCTTCTAATTATCGGGAAAAATCTTATTTTGAGGGCTTAAGTTAAATAAAAACAGTAATAGATAACACAATATTTCCATAAACCCCTTAAATATGAATGATGGAATTTTATCAAAACCGATTGATTTATCGTTTCTTAGATCCTTAAGAGCTACCAAGACATTGGCTATTTCAATCTTTTATTTAATTACCTGGTGACAGTATAACTATTTTCTAAAATATTTGGATCATTAGCTGTGTCCTGTGCGTAAACACTGCTAGAGTAACTAGCAAAGGCATTACCAGTACCTCCTCATTACTATATTCTACATCATTGAGAAACATTTTATTAAGCAAATGTACAAAGTTTTTTCTAATATTGATATAAGACCAAAAAGATCGCGAATCTACACCAATATTGTACTGTACTGTTTATTAAACGAGATAGGGTATTTTTTGTTACTATGTTTGCTTTTGTGAATACATATATCAAATATATTATTTGTCATAGAAATCTGATACTGCTTCATTGATATCAGTGTGAGATTCAAGAAAGCTCCAGTCTGTCTGATTAAATTCATAGTACAAGGTCAAATAATTCACTTTTACTAAAATTACATTAATTAAACAATGATGTTTTAGAAGATAATTCATTTTCTTTTAAAGTAGGTGAATCCATGGAAACATTGAGGGTGGGTAATGTGTGTATTCACAAACACAAGACATTTTAGTCACAAAACTAAAATCATTTTTCATGACTGTGCATACTAACTTGGCTATTACAATATCCAATAAGCGATTTGAGGAATTTACAATTTGATTAACTTATTTAGCATAACAAAAGTTTAATAATCGGAGTAGAATTGTTTAAGGTTAGTTGTATTGAAATCTTCTATTATTACAAAATCATAATTATAAAAGTAGCGTTGCTCCTCAATGAAATCAAATAATTTTTCATATCATAGTGCGTTGTCAAAAAGGTGCAGCATATACAGCGAAGATGTATATACACCTGTATCTATTTATATCTTGTTTCACACACAGAATATAAATCTTTTCATCTTGAAAACTTAAATCAATCTTAATCATAATTTATTATATTTTTTAGAATATATTAAGATTAAAAATTATAAAAATCAGTCACGTATACAGCTTTAACTTAAAATTATAGGGAAGGAGGTAATTTTTAAACTTTTTCTATCGCTGTACTCACGTCTCGAAACTTAGCGGAGCAGTCTTAAATGTTTTATTTTAAGCCCTACCCTCCGTGACCTATAAAATGGAGGCATTTCTTTTGTTTAATTTCTCAGGTACAATTTCCACAACTTTCAGGAATCGAGCGTCTTTTGGCCTTTGGTTAGAAAATGAAAGTTAAAAATACCCAACATAGATTACAACCGAATACGGTTAGCAGTGAAATTTCCTTCTTATGGATAAATAACCATACAAAATTTCCATTTTGTAAGGTTATTTATCCATAAGATAACTTATATCGAAACATTAGAATATATGCATAGTACTGGTAATGATCATTCAACTGTAGATTTCAAACAAAAGCTACTCTTCTATATCACTTTTGCTACTTGCACAATATTTGAAATAAATCTAATAAATAGTTTTTCAGGTTGATTTTTGTAACATTTTATTAGGGCGCCATTTTGTTTTTTTACCTTGGATTTGTACCAAAATTTGATCAATTCATTTCTATGTAAGACTTGATTTTTGTGCAAAATTTGAAATAAACTGGATAAATAATAGTTTTAATAAACTGCTATTTTGTACCGCCTTATTACATTTTTACCAAAATATCTTCCCTATATGACCCTTAATTTTTGGACAAAAAAGTCAATCGAGTAAGTAGCTTTTTAGCTATACCGTAGATAGACAGACAGACCGACGGAATTAAGAAAACATATTTTTGTCATCTAGGAACACTAAAACGTAAAGATATGTAAAACCAGTCAGGGTGATTTTTTCACGATTACAAATATTTTTTTGACCGCCATCTTGAATTAATACCAAAATTTTAGCAGTTGGATCCTACTTAATTTTTGTGCAAAATTTGAAGTAAATTGGATAAACAGTTTTATAATTTTCTTAAAATTCGCTAGGCCAACATTTTGTTTCGCTTTATTTGATATTTTCCAAAATATTACCTGTTCATCCTCATGTGATCCTTAATTGTTGAGCAAAATTTGAGGTCAATTGGATAAGTAGTTTTGCCATTCCACGAAAAGTCAGACAGGTCGAGAGACAGATCAACAGACGGACCGGAGTACTGACAGATATCCTTTTCCCTATTACGAGGGAAATCTAATATCTTTTGCATTTTAGTGCATTTGTTTGTATTTTCTTGTACCCCTAGTTAAGGTAAAAATAACAAAATTGCTAGTTTTCATCACATTTTTCTAGTATAACCGATAACATTAAGAATTTCACACAATGATAAAAAATTAATCTTCTGACACGAAATACAACAACTCAAAAATTTTGACACAGGGCCAAATTGTATTTAAAACATGCTATATATAACGGTGATCCAAACATATATAATTTAGATATTAATAGCCTAAATGACAGTAGAGCTAATATTGATAATTCCATTTTTCTAAATGTAATTAATTCGCCAAAACTCACCTGGGTCCTTAAAATTTAAACAAGTTAATTTAGTTAATGATATTAATAATACCTGTTTCTAGGCTCAGGTATAATAAAAACAAAAAGACATTTTGAGAAAAATGGTAGTTTAAATAAGATATTTCTATATACAATGTTGATGTCAAAAATCAAATGACAATAAATAATTTGTTTTTTATTTGTAATTTAATAACAAAAAAAAATCAATTATTTATTGTTATTTGACATTTGACATCAAAACTGTATGTACAAATATGTTATTTAAACTCCCATTCTCAAAATCCATAAAAGTCTTTTTTGTTTTTATTATATCTAAGTCTAGAAATATGTACTCGTATTATTAATATTATTAACTAAATTAAATTGTTTAAATTTTGATTAAGAAATTACACAGTATTTCGAAAGCTTCGTCAAATAAAGACATTTCCCGGCAGAATCCCCGAATTTAAGGTCTTCATAAGTACAGTCAATCAGATGAGAAACGAGCGCAACTAGCGCCAAATTTAATACACAAAACCACACCAGAGTCACCAGAACTTATGTTTTATTTTTTAGAGAATTATGGAAAAAGTGTTGATTTATTCGTCGAGAAGCCATGTTAAAATTGAGATGAGTCATAAAATTTATTAAATGAAATGAACTCAAAAACTTTCAAGATGGTGTTATGGGCCGATAATTAGTTACATCATGTTTAACTCGACCTATAAAAATAGGAACTACCACAACAACGGCTGTACCAACTACCTTAAAATTAATAAAAAGAAAGTAAAAAACAATCTTTGGACACCCGCCATTGGTTTCTGGGATATAAAAACAGAGATAAAATATAATGTAAATACACATTTAATAATCTTTGTGCATGAGTAACGCACATTGTTGTAATTAATTTCCAGTTGGAATATCGACATCATCCTTCTGGTTCTTTCGATAAGACCATAAAAATTTGAGATCATCGCTATGATCATTCTGAGTCAATTAGAAAATTTTGTCAATTAGAAAATTTTTGACTTTTTGGATTTTTTGTAGTATAATTCTATAGTTATCTAATCCAATATCTTGTAAAAAAGGTACATCGTATAATAATCTGACATCTTCTCTTTTTGTTTCCATGAAAACGCGTGTTTCTCCTTTGAGTTTCCAAAACTGGTCGAGTACCATAGAACACGAAAGCCATCGCACCTCTGCATAATATGGTAAACCAGTCTACTCACTTTCAAAATCACGTAAAAATGCAGAAAACTGTCGCTGATTAATGCCTCGTGACCTTATGAAATTTATAATTTTTTTTCACTGACTGAAACACTTTCCAACTTGCTCACTTTTGAGCATAAAACTTCTTGGTGGATTATAAAATGAACATGATGAAAATCTGGTTTGCCACTGCCCGTTTCTCTGATCTTTGTCAGTAATATTTTAACGAAGCCATTTTTTACTCCAGTTATTGAAGGAGCTCCGTCTGTTGCAACGGAACACAGTTTTGACATATCTAAATTGTACTTTTGCAGAAGTCCATAAACAACATTGAAATATCCTTCCCAGTTGTTGTATCATGCAATGGTACTAATTCCAGTAATTCTTCATACACATTGATATACAGCCAACTCAGTAACTCTTTCAGCGACAGTATTCCGGGACAAGGATATATTGTGAAATGCCTTCCCGCTCCCCTGACTTAAGGCCGTTTTACATGCTGCAATTCTTCTTTGCAATATGCAATAGTGTTGAACAAAGGCACGTGCTGTTTGACAAAACGTGCAAATGTCTTGCCACTGCGCATGCTTTTGTTCAAGACTATTGCAACTTGCAAGAAAGAATTGCAGCATGTAAAACGGCCATTACAATTTCCGCGGCCTTTACAAGGCACTTTTTTATATATTCACCTTCAACAATGGTTTTAAGTGTTTCGCGATCAACTCCGACAGTACATAGCTCGCATGAAAGGCAGATTCATTTTCTTGCTTTGGACGTGTAAACATAAGCTGCTGATCTTTCAACCGAGATTTTAACTTATTTAACTTTTCGTTTCTGGCCATGCCTGTATACTTGTCAAACAAAGTTTTATGAATATCATAGTGACGTTTTATATTATATAATTTTGGAACACCGACTGTACTATTACACATCAAACAAATAATTTTTTCTTTCACTTCACAGCAAAAAACCCTAATTCCCACTTTTCTTGAAAGATACGATGCTCATCTACAAGTTTCCTCTTACTTCCACTTGGTTTTGAAAGAGACATGTTAAAAACTGTATCTAAAATAAATTATAATAAGTTAAATGTTGTAACAATAAGTGGGCAACTTAACTCGAAACTCTATCGCAACTGACTCATAACTGACTAAACACTGAACGACTGAACTCAATTGAACACGGCTTATATACTGATTGTTATTTATGGAGTTCTTTCTAGAATGTTCAGACAGCGTAATCTGTGTTTTTGCGCGATAGAATTTTATGGAACAACCCAGATAACGTTTGGCTTTAGGTTTTAGGTTACGTATGTGTAGCTCATCCTCCTAAACATAGATGGCACTATGTACAATTGTATATTTTATTATACCAATCGTTGCTGCAGCGGCGCGAGCTTTCAAAAACGGTTTTCAACTTGTTCGCGGGCCGCATTATCCGGCTGTTTTCAAAACTTATTTGTGCCGCAAAAAAATGCTCACTGGGCCGAATGCGGCCCGCGGGCCGTATTTTTGACATGGCTGTTCTAGACTTACATATCATAAAAACGAAAAAGACTTCTATGAATTTTGAGAAAAATGCTAGTTTAAATAAGATATTTCAACATACAATGGTGATGTCAAAAGTCAAATGAATATAAATAATTTGTTTTTTATTTGTCATTCATTAATAAGTGAAAAATGAAACACCCGACAATTCACACAATGTTTAAATACCTCGAACACAAAGATTATACTACTTATGTTTCGAGTTATCTTCGATACCAAACTTCTTATCACTACCATAAATTCCACAATTTTGCATAATAGATGAGTAACCCAATACAGGCTCCGAACGGAAAAAATTGATGTTAATAACAAAAAAAAAACAAATTACTTATTGTCATTTGACATCAAAATTTTATGTACAAATATCTTATTTAAACTACAATTTTTCTCGAAATCCATACGAGATGTTTACATTTTTATTATGTGTAAGTATAGGAACATGTATTATTAACATTATTAACTAAAGTAAACTGTTTAAATTTTAAGAACCCATGATGAAGATATTACAAAATATTTCGAAAGCTTGGTCAAATAAAAATAAAACACAAATAAAGTCATTTCCTGACAGAATCGCATGGACCTAAGGTCTTCATAAGTTAAGAGACAAGTGCAACTAGCGCCAAATTTAATATACAAAACCACACCAGAGTCACTGGAACTTGTGTTCTATTTTTTTAAAGAATTATGGAAAAACTCTAAAAACGTAAGCAAATTGCTAAGTGTTGATTTATTCGTCGATTAACCATGTTGAAACTGAGAGGAATCATAATTCATTAAATGGAACTAACTTTCAAGACGGTGTTGTGGGTCGATAATTAGTTACATCATGTATAACTCCACTTATATAAACTATATAAATAGGCACTACCATAATAACGGCTGGACCAACGAATCCTTACAACCCTTGACTGTATAGCTCGGTAACTCATCTAGTCCTTCAACTTTCTAGGAGCTACCACTACCTCAAAATTAGTAGGAATAAAGTAAAAAAAAATTTTTTTTGAGCACCATAGCATGATTCACCATTGGTTTCTGGGATATAAAAACAGAGCTAAAATATAATGTAAATACACCTTCAGTAATCTTTGTGCATGAGTAACACACATTGTTGTAATTGATTTCCTCTGGAATATCGACATTATCATTCTGGTTCTTTAGATAAGACCATCAAAATTTGGGATCATCGCTATCATTATTATGAGCCTTTCTTATTTTATTTTTATCAGTAAGAAGACTTGATGGCAATACGAAGATATTGACTTTTTGTTAATTCTATAATCCAATTGTTACGGTTAAATCAAACAGCGATGTCTTTCTTTCGACGTTTATTCAGATACTATTACACAAAGCTTTGTAATCGCTTAACTTGTAGAGACCACATAAGGTCGATAACGTTATTTGAGATAAACATCGTCAATCGAGATCCATATGCATGAGATTCGGCCATCCTGCTTAAAAAGCACCTTGGCTTAGTTCCTTTGCAGAGTTTTACTAGTAGATAGTAGTTGAGGCTGAAGCAGACACGGAAGGCCAGACTGGTCCTTGAGGCCTACCCAAGAGTTCAATTTAACCATCTAGCCAACGTCTAGAATTTCCTCGAGCCCGTCCGATCTATTCTCATAGGTCTGGATATTCTTCCAAAGGGGATTCCGAAGCTCGTATCTCTGCAGGAATGTAGCGCCAAAAAATCTATTCCCAGCTTCGCATCTGTACAAGTCAAGGTCAAGATCTTATAAACTCAAACGTTTTGATTTGCTGTCTCAATTACTCCTAGAATTGATTATGGTCCTTGGATGGACGGCATATTGCTTTCGTCCTTAAATAGGGCGTACGTCGTTTTGTTGTACTATTGCTTTAGAGAAATGCTGGAACTTGCACCGTTAGCGTTGGCTATTTCTCTTGTAAAAGATGAGTTCCAATTTTTAACTGGCTCTAAATACTAGAGCCTTTGCTTTATTAATTTTTTGACCTCTCATAAAGAGACCTAAAAATAAGTAAAACATTCTTTTCAGCATGCCCTAAAGAAAACTAACTTTTAGCATTTTCATACTTTATTTTTCTTCGAGTTAACAATAATACAAAAAATTAACCTATTAAATGTGCAATTTGTTGTGTTTTTTTTTTAGAAAATGTGCATTCTGGTCTTAGAACTACTGAAGTAGATGAAGACATAGGAATGAACGGGTAAACGGTTGGTATGAATTTAAGACGGCGAAACAAAATGGCGGCTTAATAAAATATGTCTGAAAAAATAACTATTCCGTTAATTTGTCATGTTTTACGCCAAAAATATGTTTTCCAAATTTCGTCGGTCTGTCTGTCTGTTTGTCTCTCTGTTCGCTAAAAAACTACTTTGCAAATAATGTTCCAGATAATTTGCTTTTATGCTTTATGTGTGACTTTGAACAAGTAGTACGATTTTATAAGAAAAGAAATGAAGTGTTCGTTAAATTATTTCGACACTATGCTGACATATAAGCTTAGGAAAAGTGACTTTGATGAGTCATATTCTCCTTAGTTCATTCTAGTTCAATCGAAGAACATAGTCTGCGAACAGACGATGATGAAAGCCGAATTACTAGATATTGCTAGGCTTCACAAAAATACGTAAATAGACAGTTGCTATCTCTTGTTTCTTGATGCTCAGATCTAGAATAACTGGTCCACTGTCATCAACGTTTTATTATATATACGAGGCATTCAGTTAAAGCAGAGATGGAAGATATTCATTAAAAATAAAGAAAATAGTTTTATGCAAAATTGTATTTATTGAAGTGCTGCATATGTAATTAAAACCAATCAAAACAAGAAAGTTAGTTAATACAACCCGTGTCTACAGAGGCCCTTTCTTTGAATAATAGCAAGTTTTTATACAAGTCGTAGGCGAGTTTGAAGAGTTTCAAATTTCGCCGCCTTTTTGTTGTACTTTTAGATATATAAAATATGTAGCTGATGAGATTGTTTGAGAAAAATGAGTTATATTGTTAAGATTGCCGCCCTATCATTGCGAGCTTAACCACATACAGTTGATTTAAATTCAAATAAAAAATGAAGTGGCATCAAAAAACAAAATATTTAAACTCAGTGAGGTTAAGGTTTTAGTCGAGGACGCTATAAGTAATGTGACAGTTCACAACTGGCAAAAGTACATTCAACACATAACAAAAGAAAAGCAAAACATGTGGGATTTGGATAGCATTATAGAAACAGTTGTAGAACCCTCGATTATTAACTCAAATGGTGACAGTGAGTCGGACACAAGCACCCAGTTATCCAACGATGATGATGATGAAGATTCTTGAATTTTCATTTTTTGTGGTTTAAATATAAGTTGTTTCTTTAGTAATTATTTAACTTATTTAGGTTTGTAATTTACTTATTTATTTCAACGGTAAATCCGTTTTGTTTATTTATTTAATGATGTACTTTTAAGGTGCGAGGTTCCAAATTTCCCATTTACATTTTGTTTTCTGTATCTACAAAGGACATATTAGTAAAAAACCATACGCTACTAGCTTTACTTCTCCTTTTAGCCCCCAAGCGTCGATCTATCGGTATGACGTCCCTGACTGTTTAATTGAAACTCAACTATAATATATAAGTAATAGGTATTTTATAACAAGTAGAGATAGAACTTGTAGAAACCTTGTGTAGTATATTGTTTACTTATTTAGAAGAATAAAAATATTAATTTTAATATTTGAAAGCTCAGTAATGCATCGTACTTAAAACGCTATTGGTTGAAACATTTCTGTGTAGTAATTTTCCAACTTAATCCATCGTCTATACTTATGAGTATGAACTAGACCAAGGCTCGATCTTTAAATCATCAAACGAAGACTTAAACCGCATTTAATCTATTTTGACATTCTGAGGCACGAAACATTTACGGAAATATGCATTACTCAGCCAACAATAATTAGAGTGGTCAAGGACATAACAGTTATATAATGCCATTTCCTTTGCGGCATTGTATAAACACAATAGAATCCCTGTTTGGAAGTGATAAATGGTGCATTCACTAATCTGAAATATGAGTTCCATGCAGATTAAGTGGCAAAAGGCAATTGTTTTATAGAAGTGCACAATATGCACGTATGCATATTAGGAAAATTCATATCGCTAATTGCACCTTTTTTAGTTTCCTATAGAATGTACCTATGCTGATTTAAGAAAACATGTTTTGATAGTAGTAAAAAAAATAATACAAATTTGGATTAAATACAAGCACCTTTTATTCGACTGACGATCAACTAAATTTTCACATTTTATATGGGCGATTTTCACTATTTATAATTTAGCAACAGCTATTTAGTTATGAATTTGTATTACCTGTTCAACTTCCTGATATCGTATTAATTATTAAACTGATTAATTAAATAGGTGGATGGGGTGAGTTTAGCATCACTGAGCCTTGTAGTTTGTTTAAGTCTTATTGACAACGACAAAATATTAATTACTTGTCACCAGCGACGGCTACTTTTCACTTTTTGCAAGTTTTCATTTATTCTAAATTGTTGGTAAGTCCCGTCAAATATTTACTTTCTGTGGGTTGCCTTAATGGAAATTTAGTTATACAGGGTGAGTCAACCATTTTTTCTTAAATTATTAGGATTAGCTGAAAAAATTAAATACAAAAGTGTATCGATTTCAACAATATATATTTTTACGGTAACTGTTATTATACAGGGTCAGTCAAAAATGCTGGGTGTGGTCTAAATGCAATTTTTTAAATAAGAACTTACATTTTTTTATTCATTTTCGGATTCTTCATGAAATTCTAGAAAAAAAATTATATTGAAGTGATATAGCTAAATTCAACGGTTTACGAGATATTAATGGTTAAAAATTGTAAAAAATACCTGTGAATCTTCACAACGTTAATTATTTATAACATGAATTATTTCGAAGTAATACGTAGTAAGTATACGAGGTAATTCAAGAATACTAAATATATAAAAAAACACCACTTAAAACTTACAACTTAAACTTAAAACAGGTTATACCGTTAAATTCACTGCAAATATTCACACGTATGCCCATTTTGTCGAATGCATATTTCCAACCTTCTCTCAATATTTTCAAGGACGCCTTGAAGAGTTTGTGGCGTAATTTCAACAAATGCATTCCTTATTCGATCCTTCATATCTTCTTGGTCAATCGGAGCAACTTTGTAGACCTCCTCCTTGACATATTCCCATAGAAAAAAATCGCACGGTGTGAGAGCCGGCGGTCTTGCTGGCCACTGAACTTGACCTCCTCTTCCTAACTACCTATTGGGATATAACTAGTCCAAATACTGACGAACATTGAGTGAAAAATGAGGCGGAGCACCATCTTGCTGATACCACATGTTTTGACGTTCTCGGATAGGAACATCTTCTAAAAGAATTGGAATTAGTGAATCATCACTAAAAAATGTAGGTACATTTCTCCATTTAAAACGCCGTCAGAAAAATGAGGTCCAATAATTCGGTTTCCGAGAATCCCACCCTAGACATTAAGAGACCATACTCTTTGATTGTCAATTGTTCTCATCCAATGGGGATTTGTGGTACTATAAAAGTGCATATTATGCCTATTAACTACACCATTGCTCTTAAATGAAGCCTCGTCGGCGAACAAAATATTTTTTAAAAATAACGCATCTTCATTAATACGCATCTGAAGGATCCTGCAAAAGTGTACCCTATTTTCGAAATCATCATCATAAAGTTCTTGCGTCAAAGATAAATGGTAGGGATGGTATTTGTGTTTTCGAGATGTTCTGGAAACGGTACTTTGACTTATATCTAATTCACTGGCCAAAGTTCGTGAACTTACTTGAGGATTTTCTTCCAAACTTAACAACACCTTTAATTCATTGTGTTCGTTTATTATGAATTCCTTTTTTCTCTTTTTAGGAAAAGCAGCACTTCCTGTTTGTCTAAACCGATGTAGACTTTTTTTTAGAACTTCACGGCTTGGCTGTCTTCTACCTGGAAATTTTTCTTGGTATAGACGTTTAGTAGTTTTTATCTTACGCTGACATTCACCAATTAGTAAAATCATGTCACTTAATTCGTTGATGGGGAACTTTTGATTAAACGCCATAAAAATGTATACTTTAAAATGTAAAATGTTTAATACTGACAAAACCTCAAATAACATTTGCATCAACTGGTGTTTTTCCTACACAAGTACAAGTAACGTCGCCCAAGAAACTAAACAATAAAATAACAAATCTTATGTTATGTCGCAGGTATAATTTACAATTTTTAAACATTAATATCTCATAAACCATTAAATTTAGCTATATCACTTCAATATAATTTTTTTTTAGAATTTCATGAAGAATCCGAAAATGAATAAAAAAATGTAAGTTCTTATTTAAAAAATTGCATTTAGACCACGCCCAGCATTTTTGACCGAACCTGTATAATAACAGTTACCGTAAAAATATATACTGTTGAAATTCGAAACACTTTTGTATTTAATTTTTTCAGCTAATCCTAATAGTTTAAAAAATAAATGGGGGTCTTTGACTCACCCTGTATACTCTCTAAGAGCCAGAGTTCGATTTTTATTGTTTAATATAAAATACTTTAACATATCAACTTTCTCCTATATAGTAAACATTGATAAACAAGCAGATAAAAAAGAAAACAATTAGATATAATAACATGAGTCAAAATATTTGTGTAAATATCACAGTAGTAAAAAACAAAAGATACGTTCAAGTCCAACTTCGGGGAATATGTAAATATATGTCCGCAATACAAATGCTAGGTCCAGCGCTTCTTAGACATAATTAAAATTCGCAGCGTCATGCCTTTGAAGACGAGCAAATTTAATTTTAAAGCAAGATTGTGCTTCCTATTAGAAATGAAAAAAAAGCGAACAATATGAAACCACAATACACAGAACAGTGTAAATTGTGGGGTACTCTTAAAGATCTAGTTCGCAAACACACCCAATGAATAATGCAAACAACTGTAAATCATTATGTAAATAATATTTAACAATATTTGGAAATCTCATTTTGGAGTCAAAATACAATATTTCCTAAAGATAATCGTCTAGAAGTCCGAAATAATGCCTGACAGACCCATGTTGTTATATATATTGTTAAACTATTCATTTAGATCTAACATAATATACAGGGGTTGCGTTGCTTTGGACGTACCATAGCAAACAGTTATGGCTTTTAATGTAAGTGTTCTAAAATATTTTGTAAACAAATTATCTAGTGAGTAAATATTTTTCCTTGCGTGCGGACAAACGAATTTTTAGCACGTATTTGCGACCAGGAAGTTAAACTTTTAGAACGCCGTGAGTAAAAAACAATTTCCACAAGCCGTGGGTAAAAAATTCTTTTCAGCATGCTCTTAAGAAAACTAACTTTTAGAATTTTCATACTTTATTTTTCTTCGAGTTAATAATAATACAAAAAATAAACCTATATTTACCAACGAATTACTTTAAAATTATTAATACAAAAAATAAATCTATATTTACCAACGAATTACAAAAAAAATTAAATGTGCAATTCGTTTACAATTTTTTTTTGAAAATATTTTGCCAGTTGTCACTGCTTACAAACCTGCTGTTGATGTGCATTCTTGTCTTAGTACTAGTGAAGTGGACGAAGAAGGTCCTTCTAATTCTTTATTTCGCCGATTGTCATGAACAGCGACAGCATCTGCCTACAGAATTTGGTTTGCGATTTTTTTTATTCTCAACCGATCCTTCAAGGCATGATTCAGCGACCGTTGAGGTATTTCAGCCATTATGTGTCTTCAGAGTACTTATATTTGCTCCAGTATTGGCCAACATAGTGGCCAAGGATCTCCTGCAACAGTGGCCAGTATAGTTTTCTGGGTTTGGGAGATGTAGCAAGCTAGCGATATTACTAGGTATTTCCCCGAAGGTATTTATACCAACAATTTAGAAAGAAATAACCGCTGATGTGATGTATTTGCTGGTCAACTTCAATTTTTTGCAGAGGTTAATATAACTTACTTCGTTCTTATTGGAATCACAAACTCCGAAGCTTCTTAAAGCATAATTTTATGTGTCTTGAATTTTTACCACCATATATCTTCCGTTTCTTCGATGTCGCTCACAAGCAAGTTTGCCAGTTCTGCTCGTTTGCAAGCTATTGCAGCACCGGGATTTATTGCTACCTTATTCATCAAGTAAATACGATCTGGAGCCTTTGTCAAAAATTTCTCGATATCATTCTTCTCTAAAACTTTGGACTTTTTTTGATCTAAATCCAACATTTTTTCGTTCATTAAATAAGATCGATTGGTAATATCCGCTACGACCTACGTTTTTACGGAGTTTTAAGGGGACAGTTGCAGTCAATTAGCATTGAGAAAATATCGCGTAAAATGGCCAAAAATAGGTTGTTTTCTGTGATAGTCTGCGAAGTTATAAAAAGGAATTTGAGGATCAGAGTTTAACACATATCTTCTAAAACACTTCTAAATTAAATTGAGTATGTTGAATTTTTCATTTTAGCATTTAAAAGTAAAAAAAATCTGTTTATATGTCTAGTAATTTTTCGAAAACAATAGCGGTACTAACCTTGAGCTTTTCTATGCTCAGAAGTAATTTTGTCAAATTCCAAAATACTCAAATTGGAGAGCATACATATAGGTACATTTCTGAAAAAAAATTGATTTGAAAAACATAGCAGTTTTTTTCCAAACTATCACCAAAGATAATTACTAAAATCTTGGAATATTTTTCGGAGAATACGTTAGGTTGGCAATTGCAGTTGGTAACAGGTAAAGTTTGAACCCCTACCGCAAGAGGTCGGCCCAAATTTTTCAATATTTTTTAATGGAAGGGTGAGCGCAATGACGTCAAAGAAAATGGAATTCCGATCGCGTGTTGTCAATGACGTCAGATAAATCAACATTTATCTCTCGCATGGTCTTTCGTTTATTTTTTATCAGATTCTATGGTTTTTCTTTTAAATAACATTTAGAATGTTTTAATACATATCATGTTGGAAAAACTAAGTAAACAGTAGATTTGGGCAAATGGAAAAACATAATTTTTTAAACAATATTTGTATTTTAAGGGAGAAAATCGATCTTTCCTTGAACTATGTGGGATATTAAGGAAGAGGAATGTATCTTTAGGTCATATCTTAGTTTGTTACGGTGGGTTCGTGTAACAAATTTTAGTTTTATCTTTTTCTTTAGTTAATAAGAATTCACACCGTTATTGGTTGTTTTTGGTCATTTAAAAAATCAATCAAACTATTCTTAGTGCCAAAAAATTATGCCAAATACTAAATTTTTAAAGGATTTCTTATCTCAAAATTGTTCTATTCTAAAAATAGAAATATATAGATTTATTTGATCCTACGCAAAGAAAACGAATTGATGTTTCATATAGGTATTTAGTAAAGTATCCCTAACTGGACATTTAATTTCAAAATAAACAAGTTTATAAAATTTCCTGCATGCCTTTAAACGTCCTCAAATGTAGTTTATCATTTTTATATCGAGTATGCAAAATAGTCCATTGTTGTATAAAAAACAAAATACGCCTTGAGGGGGTGAAAACCCTTCTCCCTCAAACTGTTAAGAAAATAGGAACAGTTGTATAGAATTTAAAAATAAAGTAAGTATCTAAATGTACTATAATTCTGCTTAGCACAAAACATGAATAAACATGTTGTTTCTACTCTTTTTTTTGCAAAATTACAAACAGCTTTTTATGAACCATAGCAAATTATTTTAGCATAAATTAAGCACTGAAATTAGTCATGAAATGTTTTCAGCTATATCTGGGTAAAAGAGTGTTTTTTCTTTATTTTGATTCCAACATCTACAATTTGTTATAAAGGTCAGAAAAAAATAAACTTCAAATACAAAATTTTAAAAAATATCCCCAAGATTCTAAACATATTTAGTTTTAAATCTTAGAATTGCAATGTCAGTAAAATGAAAATTGTTCTACTAATGGTTTAACTTCTAGTCTAAGCAGATAAAAAAATTATTCTGCTTTTACAAAAATAAAAAATTGTTTTGCAAGTTTCTGATGGGATTTTTCTATCTTCTGATAGGTCTAAAAAATAGCAAGAGAAAAGTTTGAATATAAAGTTTTTTCTTTTATAAATATTGAAGATGGATGAGAAAATATAAAAACTGTGTTTGCGGGTTAGTAATTTATTAGGAAATAATAGCATTTAAATAAATGGTATTTATATATTACAATATCATCATATACATTTTTAAGAGTAGGAAAATAGTATCTATCTATAGTAATAATGATTTATTGAAGAAACCAATAGATCTTTAATTTAAAATAAAATGTAGTTGCTTAGTTGCTTAACAGAACGAACTAACTATATTTGTAGTCTAATTAATATATTTAAGCATTGATTAGATTAAAAAAAAACAATAAATCAAGTTGGTTAAAATATAAAATAATTATTTTTGAACTACATATATAACCAAATGTACAAATGAACATATTTTTTATTGGTATGCTAAAATAACTAAACTAAATATTCCTAACCTACAAATCAGTAATTATCATTTTTTTTGCTTATAGCATTTAAATAAATAATATGTAAGATAACATTTTAGTAGCAATTGAAAGATATTTTTTGTAGTTTGGCTGGGTATTCATGATTATTCTATCTAAGTGTGGAACATATACACTACAAATGTATAGTAGGTATATTAAATTATAAAATTCTGAAAATAGTTTGACTTTTTTGTGTGTATTGTAGTGTAGAGGTAACATTCAGCCTATTCTGAATTGATATAAGTTAAAACCTTCATTCTCCAACACAAAAACAGCCAAACTCTTAGAAAGAGCCAGTTAATAGTTAATAGTTAATACTTATGTATATATATGTATATATATATATATATATATATATATATATATATGTATATATATATATATATATATATATATATATATATATATATATATATATATATATATATATATATATATATATATATATATATATAACTATTAACTATTAACTGGCTCTTTCTAAGAGTTTGGCTGTTTTTGTGTTGGAGAATGGAGGTTTTAACTTAAATCAATTCAGAATAGGCTGAATGTTACCTCTACACTACAATACACACAAGAAAGTCAAACTATTTTCAGAATTTTATAATTTAATATAGCTACTATACATTTGTAGTGTATATGTTATTATATGTTGTATATATATACAAATATTTTATTAATTTTTTTTATTAGGTCACTCTCAAAATTTACCATAGGTAATAACTTTTGCTTTACTAAGGATGAAAAATGGCTTATTCGAAAATAAATATGTGACCTGCGTTACCGGTTTTATTTTATTTATTAAGTATGAAAAATGACTTAGAGGGAATCGTTACTTAACTTGTGTTCCCTGCCGGAATTAATATATTTCTTTAAAGATGTCGCAGAGAAAGGGGTTATTTGCTAAAATACGAGAAAGTGCTATAAAAAAAGGTGTTTCTTTTATAGTTTTACATATGTCGAATTTTGGTCAGCAATTCTAATTTTTAATTTTTATAACTTTGTCTAAGGCACTTAAATATTAAAAAATAGTTTTAAATTTCGATTATGCTTCTAAATTAGTCAATTACGACTTTTTTGTATTATCAAGATATCTATCTATTTACTATTGAAAATCTTTAATTAATACATATATACTCAAAATTCCCAAAATCACGACAACTTTGCATCAAGCTTAACATACTTTTGAGAAGCAATTTTAATTTTTTTCCAAAAAAGGCACAGTTTATGGAATATTTAGGTATAAGAAATTAATATTATGTTAAGGTTACTAACAGAAAACTTTTTTTTTAAGTTAGACAATTATTATTTTTTTAGAATTTTCAAAAATCAGGAAAAAGTTAAAAAAAATATTGGAATTTTTGACCAAAATTTGGTACGCGTATGTAAAATTAAAAAATAAACAACTTTTCTTAATACAACTTTTTCAAATTTTAGCAAATAAGTCCATTTTTCTGTAATTTTTTTAAAGAAATGTCAATTTTGACAGGTAATGCAAGTTTTTTGATGTAAGTTTTTTATAAATATACTATAATGTAACAAATAAACTTCAAAATCATACCAGTATAGGTGAACAATCAAATTATTAATATAAAGACATGGCTGAGGCAAGCATTGGATAAATGGTCCTTATGAAATGTATACTCCAGAACATACCGCATGGTATGACTTGGCAAACAACACAAATAAGTAATAGTGAAACAATGCATGAATACTGAACCACTTACATCATATACAAAACAACAAACTCTCAATATAACATGACTATTACTTGACACCTTTATCTCCATTTCTAATTAGAAACTTTTTAAATTAAATATAATTCAAATATATCTACATAAAGAGATCTTATTACTAAATTCTGCACACAACAAACACGCCTACTCTTACTCATAAGATGCATTAACTAGTCATGGGGATTTACTACAAAAGCATAAACTGTTCTACTAACGATTACAAACTTCTAAATCTATAAATTAAAATATATTTTCCTTTTCTGCTTTCTTCATCGATGATGAGATTCAAAATTGCATGGTCTATTGGCTTGGACAGTTCGTAGCAATAACAGTTTTCTTGTGATATGGAGTTTTCTTTGTACCTAGAGAGAAAAAATAACTAGAATTAGTTTTTTCCTTGTTTATATGAAAATATGGTGTTTACTCTCTACAAATAACCTTAAAACATACCTAACAAAATAAAAAAATTAAATTCTGTGTCAGAATTAATAGGTATAAGTTAATGTTTAATTGTAAAAGCTTTGGAAGTTTTAATTTAATACTAGGTAGTAAGCAAATTTTTAAGAAGGGTTTGTTGCATTTTACTTTCCTACATGTTAGTAATAGACAAAATACCTTACATATATTTTTTGGCCTATTATTAACAGTAATCATATAGAACAAATTTTCTTTAATACTAATTAGTAGAAAAACAAGACGCAATAACTAGCTTCATTAGCGAGATGGGTTCAATGTAATAATAAAGCCAGAATATGTAAATATTATTTATATAAACTGAAAAGAATGAAAAGAATTTTATTTATAATTTCAACTTAACAGGTGTTTTCCATTAGATTCAGGCAAGGCCCAAGCAAATAAAGAAAAGCAAGGGAAAAGTGTGTATAAAAAACCATGTTTATTTTAATCATTATCAACTGTTGTCATACATATAAAAGTAAATTATTAACTATAACTACTATTAGGACAAGCCACAGAACCATCAAAATAGAACAGAAAAAATTTAGTAAGTTCTTTGAAAGAAAACATAATTGATGTACCACACCTTAGACCTAAAATTCTTAGTTATTGTTTTTTAATAAAAAAATCGACATTTTGTGTATTTTGAATATGTACAAACAAAAAAATGGTTGAAGATAAAAATAATATTTTAGTTTGCTTTAATATGATTTAAAGGTTATCTTTTGAAAGAATAATTATATTACCTGATAATAATAAATGTGATTTCTTTCTATACTATATTTAATGTTTAGTCAAGTACTTAATATGCTAAATAAACAAATAGAATTTTGGAAATTTATTAGTTATAATAAAAAATATTTTACCATCAGGTGTAGTAGCTAAGTGGTTAAATTCTTCATGAATAAAATTGGCAGGTTCCTTGATTTTTGCATTTGGTCTTGACTGTGCAAATTTCTGACTTGCAACACGTTCTTTTTGCTTTCCATAAAGTGTGTAATAGGTTTTAAAATGCCTTAGATTTATAATGGAACTGACCAGCTTATTGCAGGAAGAGTTATGTCGCCTTTTACATACTGTGCTGTTAATATGTATTTTCTAATTTCTCCCTAAAATGGATTATTCCACTGCCCAACTGTATTTCTTTCTATAGGCATAATATCCTCTGAAGTAACCTAGAAAAATGTTCATATATTTAAAAATATTAGGGAGCATGTAATACACCAGAGTATTATATAGAAGTATAAATGAACAAAGCCTAACAGAAAATGAACACTATGCAAAAACATACTCGCAAAGAGAGATGTGCCTACTCAATACATAAATGCCATTCAGTTGTCTTACTATATTAAGTTGCCCCAGAATCTTAATACTCTATATAATATATTTCTAAAAATAGTAAAAACTATAGACTTTTGTGTTTTACCTCCCACTACTATTACAATCAGTATAAGTATAAATGAACCAAGCCTACAGAAAATGCAAGCTATACAAAAATATAGTCACACAGAAAGATGTGTCTACATTTTCTCTAAATCAATACATATATTGCTGCCCTTCAGCCTAAAATTAATGATGGTCAATGTAATTCTTAAGGAGGCTATGTCTATAGTAAATCCTATATGAAATGTATGTGCAGTATACTTCAGGCATCGTTGTTTAAAAACCAACTTTAGCTACTGGAATCAATGTGTTAAATACTATTTCAATTAATTAATAATTTTACTTAATTTTTCTTTAATTTCTGCCTTGCGCGAGTCCCTCCAATGCATACCAAAAACAAGCTTAACATTGGATGGAAGTTTCAAAATGAAAAACCTAATAGAATTGAGATATTGTAAATATAGAGTAAAGAGAGAGAACAAAAAAGGCGAGTTTAAAAAAACTGTAGTTTTAATCTCTTGTTCTAAACAAAAATAAATACTTTTTATAAATCAGTGGCATCGTTGTTTAAAAACCAACTTTAGCTACTGCAATCAATGTGTTAAATATTTATTATTTAATTAATTAATAATTTTTCTTTAATTTCTGCCTTGCGCGAGTCCCTCCAATGCATACCAAAAACAAGCTTAACATTGGATGGAAGTTACAAAATGAAAAACCTAATAGTATTGAGATATTGTAAATATAGAGTAAAGATAGAGAACAAAAAAGGCGAGTTTAAAAAAAACTGTAGTTTTAATCTTTTGATCTAAACAAAAATAAATATTTTTTATAAATCAGTGGCATACTTTAATTATGTTGCCCTTCCCCTAGACGCCATAAAACGGATAATTATAATCCTAATACTTTCAGCCCCTTGTCATCCAATCAAACTTGCAATGCTTGACCAAAATCGTCGTGAAATATATTTAAAATATCTATAAAAAATTATTTCTTTTTATTAAGACAGCCTGTATCTCAAATGTATATATATATATATATATATATATATATATATATATATATATATATATATATATATATATATATATATATATATATATATATATATATATATATATATATATATATATATATATATATATATATATATATATATATATATATATATATATATATATATATATATATATATATATATATTTATATATATATATATATATATATATATATATATATATATACCAAGACAAATTTTTACTTTTTAAATGTAGTT
>JAUTXW010004535.1:0-80229 GCA_030620095.1 Kuschelorhynchus macadamiae | reverse complement strand
GTGCTGAGTACCAACCCACGTGGCGACTATTCCATGAACCATCTCCCTAGCAAGATTTTCTAATAATTTTGAATGACTAATTACCTGATGCTATGGCTTTCGTAGTCTTGAAGTGCTTTCCAATCCCAATTAAGGCTTCATAGAATTCGCCGATCAGTAGAACTTCTTACACGTCGTGTAAAATGGCGGCACAAAAAAAACTATGAGACCACTAACACTTCATTATTATTCTGCAGAGACGTTGTAAGAGAGGATCTCTTTGTTCGGTCCAAAGGTTTTATAGTCCTAACATAGCAAAAAAATTATGTATCCTGTTCCGGTACATGGTACCAACCTAGTACTCTCGATGACAGAAACCCTCGACAGACATTAAAAAAATCACTTTATCATCGCGAAAAGTCTCAAAACATCTCCCTTTGCTACGGAACACCACCACCGATCACCACTAACGAAACAAAATCAGCTAATATAACCTCAGACTTTGAAACCCCTGACATAATTTGGAAATAAAACATAGGGGTATAACGGTTGCCTGCAGTAAGGTGTCGCCAAACAACGATCTCGGATTTTATTGACATTAGGGACTTGTCGCGTCGTTGTTTTATTATTTATAATTATTGGTTTGTATTTTATATATTTGACTGTCTTAAAAGAAACAAAATATCAGATATTTTGTGAATAAATAGGTGATAATTAAGAACTTGACCGTTGTAATAATCATTTTCAAAATGATTGTTACAATAAACAGGGGTCAAATTTTAACCATTTCTATTATTTTGTTGATATTTCAGCAAACTACTTAATATTTTTAATACTTAAAACTCAGTTCGATAAGCTTCGTAATAAAATAGCTAAAGCTAGGGCGAGGCAGCAGGGCAGGACTCGGTTTGGGCAAAAAGATTCCGAGTTCTGCCTTGCCTCAGTGAATCAACAAAATAAAAACGACGAAATGTGAATAGTGATTCTTTGTAAATGACCACGTAACGTCCTTTTGTAGGTCTTTGAGTATATAGATTTTAATAATAAACCCTCTTTGATACTTCTGTAGAAAGTAAGGGGTTAGGGTGAAAAGAAAAAGGGATGGAAATATTGAAAAATCGAGTAGTATGTCGTTTTCTAGGTTCCCGGAGAATTATATAACCTAAAACAATCCGATAGAACCAATAGAAAATTAAACATTGTGTAATATTTTTAGTTAAGTTTTGTTAAGTAAATTAATTTCTAATATTTCGAATGTTTTATTTTTTTCTCTCTCCAATTTCCTGGAAATTGATATACAAGCAATATATTAATTTACTGTGAGATTATATACCTCGATAACGTATTGGTGCAGATTATTTTTACCTAAACAAATAATAACTCGCTACATGCATTGATGCGGATGTCTATGAACTTTTTCTCAAGGCTACAGCAAATAATACACGTATATCGGTATTCGTTCGGATCTGTATTACTTTATATAGCGGCTTGTTTACAAATTAGAAACAGCGGAATTGTTTATTTTTATCATTAAATAAATGATTTTTATAGTCCTCTAGTGCTGTCTCTAGTTCTGTGTTTAATATTATGTATATTATTTGGGTTTTTGCATATTTTAAGGTTGGTGTTAAAAGTTTCATGAACAATGACATATTGTTTATAACAAACACATATTCCTACTAAAAGGTAGACTTTTGCACATAAATTGCTAAATCCTAACACTGGAACCTGTGGTGGAAGATAGATCAAAATACAAGAGTTCTAACCACACTACATCACAACTTGTTACGTTCCGGACGCGCGTTTCGCTAACCAAGTTAGCTTCATCAGCATATGATATAAACTAAAGTAACTTATCCTAAGCGAGACTATTTATAGGTAAATGTGGTCACACTTGGTTGCACCCGACTGCACCGTTATCAAGTAAACAATAGAGGGGACTATAGGGAATAGGCCCTCTGTCTTTAATTAGTACTTTCTTACCACATTTAACTATTTCTATACTCGAATGCATCCAATAATCTATTATTGGATACATTTTTAATCAACTTAAGATTATTTATTCCTGTTTGGTGATTATTTTCCAAAGCATGTTGTGCAACGCTTGACTTTTCTGCTCTTCTGTATCTTAAATGTGCCATGTGTTCTTTAAAACGAATGTTTATGGAGCGTTTAGTTTGCCCAATATATTTTAGATCGCAGTCATTACAGCTAATTTCATAGATGCCACTCCTCCTCCTTCAAGTCGACTTTGTCTTTAGAGTCTCCAAGGAGATTTTTCAAACTGTTCTCCGTTTTGTAGGCTACTCTAAAACCTACGTTTTTAAATACATTTTCTAGACCTCTCATATATATGGAATATGCTTATGTCTATTTACTAATATTTGTACAAAATTATCATTATATCCATTACTTTTAGCTATATTTTTAATCCGATATATTTCATTGTTAAAACGTTCTTTACTTAATGGAAAATTTACTAACCTGTGAGTTAAGAAATTCAATGCTGCCATTTTGTGTTCAGTTCTCTCAAGTTGTTTATAATATTTTTTGATTCATACATAATTTTGTGAGAAGCAAATATTCATCAATAATTTCTTTCTTCAAATTATTGATTTCAAGTATTTCCTTTAGGTACTCTAAATCTAGTGGTATGGGTACGATTTAGAAATTAAAAATCTGTATAGCACAACGAAGTATGCTTGAAATTGAAGCATACGGATTATTTAAAATAACTCTCTTATAAGCTTAGTGATTCAGAATTTGAACAATGGCTAGATTTCCACAGAAAAATGTTCGTAGTTATCGATACCAAATTTTTTCAGAAAATGTGCTCACTTAAAAACAAAGTGAGAAAGTTGAAACCACAAAAACAAATATTTTCGGAAGTCGAGAACATTGTAGAAAACCTTTCTTCTCAGTCCTTTGATAATAGAGAAATCGTCCTTTTGAATAAAGGTTTTAATTTTGCAGAACCTCCAGTAAAAAATAGTTTACCAACTATTATAGGGAATATCGAAAGTTCCATTCAATACGTGCCAGAGTCAACTAAGGGATTCATTAGAGAGGCTTGCAGAAATCAAATCTCAAAAAACGTTGTTAACAACAAGTCAAAATATGTTTCTCATAAAAATACTGAAGTTATTCAGGAACAGAAGGAAAAAGAATGTTTTTATTTAAAAGCTGACAAAGGAAGTAAGGTTGTTATACTAGACAAAACCAATTATTTTGAATGAGTTGATAATTTGATTCAAGATAGTCCTTGAATGTGTCAAGTCAAGTGGGTAGTAGAAGAATTCAGCAAATTAAATATCTCGTACGATAACTTTGAGGTTACTAACTCGTTAGAATTCTTAGATAAATTAAGAAAGTTCACTTAAAAGAAAGTGAAATTTTAATATCTTTTAATGTAAGCTCATTGTTTCCTAGTGTACCCATACGACTAGCTTTAGAGTACCTAAAGGAACTACTTGAAATCAATAATTTGAAGTAACCAATGTAGTCTAACATCATATAATATAATAGAACAAATGTAACATCTCTATAATAGATCACACCACCATCTCAATAAAATATTAATTATTTTTTTTATTTTATTTTTTTTATTTGTTACACTGGACCACTAAACATCTTTACAAGAGTGCGCACCCACTCACAAATAATACAGAAATGTTCTTTGCCAAAAATACCTAGAATTATGTGGAAAACTAGAAATCTTAACCAAAAAGAATGACAGCAGAAAAATACATTTCTGATTTTCTGCCGTTTACTCAGCGTCGCTCGCAGCAAAAAGTATTTTACAAGTGCTTTAAAAACTTGAACTAAAAATAGTCGAAACGGCATAGAAACACACAAATTTACCTCTTTTGTACCAGGCAAACAGAATTCGCAAGCTTAATTTATGCGCAAAGTTCATTCGCGGCGATTTTTATTCGTAAACATCCCCCGCTTTATGAATAGTAATGAGGTGCAGAAAGCGAGCAATTAAAATCTATTTTGTTGTTGGATATTTTATTTGCGTGTTTCATCATATGCTAAGCTGTATAAAATGTGAACATCCACTACTTTTTTTAGAGACTGCAGGTGTGTTTATCTGGGCTATTATAGAAATAATTAAATTTTAAGTCTTATCAGTCCGAAATTACTAGCAAGGCTGTAACTTTTTTAAGATAAGTTCTGTTAACATGACATTTCACTTATGAGGAAAATTTTCGCTGTATAAACAATCGACTGCCTTTCCGGTTTAACGGGAAATGCTATCAACTTTAATATTTCAAATGGAACAAACACCCTGTATATTGATTTATTTTTGAATTCTACACTGAATTCTAAACATAAAACATCTGACATACCCTATGTCAATTCCGGATAGTTTTCGAGAAAATGGCGAATGAAACTTTAAAAATTTCGATGAATAATTCCGTTTTTTGGAAAAACAAATGAAGATAGTTCCAATTTATTATTGTAAGTAATGGTTGTTATGCAGCTCATTGCATATAATGTGACAATGAGGATACTTCCGGTTTACCCGGAAAAAAAATCACTTTCAAACGATATTTTTTCGTTTTATTTTAATGCGACGACCTATAAACCTACTCAACATTTAAATCGTCAAACAATTTTAAATACTTTTGTGTATCGTACCCTATACCTATATCAAGTACTCTTCGAGATATTTCCAATTGAACTGTGCAATGACCTTTTTTAACGCTTAGGCTGATAAATGACAAATATTAAATTTCTTATCTAAGGTGGCTTTGAAACAATACATAACAGTATGGCCATCGTTCTTATAATATGCAGATGGTTCGCTTTAAGAATTAAACGGTAATTATAAGTACTATGTTTTTCGAGAATTTCTTCTAAATTTTAATTATTGAAAATGTATTTTAGTCGTGAAGAACAAATTGATTTCCGAATCGCCGATATCCATCAGAGTCGTACTTTCCTTGGTTGGAAAAGTCAACGACATGGACATAACATAGACCCAGTTGTTTACATTTTGAAGGAATCCAACATTAACCCTAGTTTGCCAAACCGTTACTGTGGCCAGATTATAACGGATATCATCCTTTATACTATTACCTAAATAAACAAGGAATTCCAGAAATTCCCAGTATAAATTTCCATATAGAATATTTTAAAACTAATAATTAAATAGCTTATTATAAATAACTCAAACCGAATCTGTTTTAAATGTAATTTAAATCATCTGTAATTATTATTCCTTATTTCAATAAATAAACCCCAGAATAATCGGCAACGTCGGAATTCTACCTTTTTCGAGTATACTACAGATTTCTTTCGGGATCATTCATGATTTCGACCTATTTGATGCGCGGCGTTGAAATTGTTCTAGTTGGTGAAATAAGTGTTTTTCAGAAATCCAAGTGTGGCTATTTTCAAGAATCTGTTTAAAAACTTTAAGAAAATGGAGCGAACTTGCTTTATTTGCAGAAAAAGAAACGATTTAAAGCCAGAAGTTTGTTTTCGAAGGTAAGTAAGGTTATGTCATACCAGTGCTGTAGTTGAAGGGTAAAATCACCGTCTAATAGCGTTCTTATATTTGCAAATGAAGTATTGTTTTTGTATTGCACAGTTCCGTTGGGCTTAAATTAATTTTTTATAACTTCAACTTATCTATAAAGTCGAAGACACTGATGATAAACGGAGTACAGCGTTTTGTTAATTTATATATTTGTGAAAAGTCTCAAATATTCCTTTAAAATTTATCAAACCACCTTTTTTGAGGAGTTAATAAACAACATAAATATACTATTTGGTAAAGCATAGGTACTAAATTTTAATTAAGTAAGCTGTAAGACCCACTATTTTATGTTGTCATTAATTACTCCAGGATGGTTTGCATTTTGGATGAAATTTTAAAGGAATATTTAGGGTAGTGTCGGAGTTCTCATATAGCAAGCACATACAAAAAATGAAAATACGCAATAGATTTTCTTTAATGAATTTGAAATGCTTTAATTTATTGCCTAAAAATTTGTTTTTTAAAAATAAGTAATCATTATCCCAACTAGGGAGAATCAGTTTTTATCAGGTGATTTCGGTAATATAAATAATAATATAATATATTATGATGAATGTTAAAAATATTAAACATCTTGGCACAAAATATATATATTGTCAATAAGTGAAATGTATAGCGGGGAAGGTGGATGGTGGATTAGGGACACGAAGTTTAATTTTGTATTCATATTAATATTGGGCCATGTTTATTTCTGATTTTCTGTAAATATCAATAGATCCAATACATGTAAAGGTGGTGCATTTTTATATAATATTACTTGCCACGAGCCTGGCAAACTTTTAAAAGTAGTGGACCCAAATTTTTACCTAACTTCGCGTAAATAGAACTAAAATGTGTTGGAAAAAGGGTGAAATCAAAATGTTTTGAAAAACAAAACCGATTTCAAAAAATAGGTTGCATTAAAAAGCGATAAATTATATTTTATTACATATTTCCTATAAAGTCGGTGATAAGCTGATAAAGAAAGGTATTAAATAAGCATTATACTCTTGATATAGATATCAAAACACAAAGTGGGTCCATGTAACAAAATTTAGTTTTATCTTCATCTTAAGTAACGATAGTAATAAGAACTCACCCTGTTATTGGTTGTATTTTGTCATGGAAATGCTTGTTCTTTAATGACTAAGCTGTAATTGCTAATAATAAATATTGCCACATGAACCATTACATAAATATGTCTTTTGCAGGCATGTAGCCAGGATTTCAGTTCTAGGGGGATCCAACCCTGTCAAAACCAATTCAATGACAAAGAAATTATTAGGAAGAATGCTTTTTTTTTCACTTGTTGCTAGTCCCCCTGCAAGTGCAACGAAATATGAAAAAAAGTTTCAAAAAACTAGCTATTTGCCAATATCTATTAAAACATTGGTGGTAAAAGAAACCAAGTTTCAAGCGTCGGGTAGGGTCCAGGATTTCATAAACAAAAATTTCAAAAATCTATTAAATTTTTACAAATACAAAAAAACTCCAACAGAGATACGGGTTAGGGTCTACATCACATGTAGAAACCGATTTTAACACTTGTGGTGTCCAATTGTGAATGTCTTATACAGGGTGGGTAAAAATAATGCTAAAATTACAAAATAAAATAAGTGTAAAAGTATATTTTTTAATATTGAACCGAAAAGTGTAACGGAATAGACTGCAGTCGGTTTCTCACGTTAAAGCTTAAACAGATTCGATTATTTCAAAGAAGTTATAAGTGGATTTATTTAATAGTAGTGTCGAGAGTTTTAAAAGCTAAGCAAAATAATAAATATCATTTATCTCAAACGCTATCTTCTAGTTGTGCAGACAGATATACATTTACGTATAGATAAACCTTGTCAAGTTGTTAAAGTCTGTGCCTCCCTCTCCAGAGTTTATGGTCCCATATGGCCTTTGGCAAGGGAAGCTTTCTTTGACCGGTTTAATTTAACTTAAAGCAGATATTAATTGAAATATTTTATTTGGTTCGATGCAATGATAATGAATGGTCAATTTACTATGTTAAAATTACAATAGAATACTTTATAATAAGAACATTACCGAACGACCATGTTTTTTTGGAGGCATTGCTTCTCTTCAGAAAAGATAAGCTGAAAGGGTTTTGTTGTGCCTTTTTTTTTCGCCATAATCTTTCGGACCCATAATGTGGATACGTTAGTATAGGTCTATATATTAAATTATATACATAACCTTAGGATTAAGAATTGAAGGGAATATTATTTTAATTGTTTTATTCACTTCTTTGTTATTATGGGTGACACCTCTTGTCTATAAGACGAAGTTCCGAAGTTAAAGTACCGGGTAGGGACTTAAATTTTACCATTCACATCTTTGTTCGTTTAGTCCTGCCAAATAGAATCCAAGAGGGGGTTGGTCTAAGGGGTGGATCTAGTAATAGCTGAGCTAACTTTGTATTTTGCGGGAAGACTAAAAGTTAGTCGCGATAGAGGATTAAGTGATTTGTTCAGTGCTCTCGAATTTTGGGTATTTTTTCAAGGAAACTATCATCTTGCTAATTATCAATTACAAGACTTACAAATTACTCTGGGGAAACTATATATTCTTACATATATTCATTTTCTATCTTTTTAAGTTGTATTTCATATTGTAGTCAATTTTCGGGGCTTATATTAACTACTGGGAAATTAATTAGACTTAAATTTTCTTTTTATTGTTATTTTTCTTCTTTCTTTAAACTAATTTTAAATACTTAGATTAAGTTTTCTATAAATATTGTAAAAAGTTTTCTTTTTCATTTCCAAGTTGTTCTGTAGATTTTAAGTGTTTAAAGTTCTGACTTTTATTTCTTTCACTGAACAACGGGTGTTACGTTTTGGGGATTTTTCACGAAGAAAAAAGAATACACCAGTGGCGTTGCCCTTCTTCAAGTTGGTCGCTCTTTTAGTAAGATAAATATGTTATACTTAACCCTGTTGAATATCTAACTAGAAGATATCTCAACGTCTGTGGAAGAATTTACTTTAAAATTATAATACATTTTTTTTATTTTTCCTGTAGTTTTTAATTAGAATAATGTTAAAGTAATAGTAAAAAATTATGTGGGTTAAGATATTAATCAAACTTGTGGCGCATATCTATAATAAAAATGTTAAAAGCAATTTTCTAAACTGCCGAATTTTTGATAACTTGAAAACACATTCTTTATCACCCCTCATAGTAATATGAAACTTTTTGCCACCCAGCAATGTGGCGCGGCAAGTCTCGCCTTTCAATAAGGGAAACCGTGTCGATGCGATGTAGAAATAGGTTTTTCCTAAATTGCCCACTTTTCCAATAACGCACACCTGAAATATGGGCTACGAAAGACTTCGCATATCTAATAACTGACATTTTTATGTCTTGGTTTTTTGACAGGGCTGTATTTCCTATTGATTCTCTAAATAAAACCTATCTCCGTATACATAAAATAGAACCTTCCACGGCTGTGATAAATTAAGAATTCATGGTTCTTCTACCCTACGTTTCGCCTTTGGTTGCACGATGTATCTTCAAACAAACAAAAGTATACTTTATTGCCGCACAATTTTATGGACAAAGCGAAATTTACCTTAAAAGAAAAAACAAAACAATAAAAAAAAAACGAATTATTAATCGAAAAAAAAATCATATTTTTCGATAGGTCAATGCAAATACATAAATTGTAAATATAACATTCGTTAGGACGTAACATTACCTTAACAATAAGGAAATATATATATAATAAATATGAGAGGTGAATGATTTCGATGACATTGAAATTAAAATTACCCAACCTTAAACTCTATTTTGTTAATAAGTGAAGTTAAACAAAAAGTGTACTGAACTAATATAGTAATAAAAGTGTATTAAAAAAAAGAAAATGTATAACTTTAATCTAATACGTAATAAAAATAATTAGTTTTAATGAACTATCAGACGGTTCATTCCCCTATAAAATTATTTTCAAATTCTATGCTAGCAGTTGGAACAAGACATCCAAAAAAATTTAAGTAAACAAACAAATAAAAAATATATTAATGAGACTTATTCATTATAAAAATCATTTACGCAGTAAAAAGGTCTTTCAATGAAGTACGCTTTGTTTGTTTTTCCAAAGAGTGCAAACATAGGGATAGTTTTTAAATGTTCTGGAAGATGATTGTAAAATTTAATGGCGTTACAAATAATTGATTTATAGGTGGAATGGGAAGGTATATGTCATGCCTAGAGTTTCTGGTAGGATATACGTGTTGTGGCCTTTCCGGGAAAATGTTTATATGTTTTCTCATCAAACAGACGGTTTCTAAAATAAATAAGGCAGGAAGTGTTAATATTTCATGTTTTTTGAAATAGTATTAGCAGTGCGATCTATTATTTAGACTAAATAAATAGCGAATTGCTCTGTTTTGAAGCCTAAAAATACTAAAAAATTGCTCGGTGGTGCAACAACCCCGAAAGGGAAGGCCATAGCTAAGATGGGATTTGAATAGAGGGAAATAAGTAGGTCTGACAGAAGACACGTCCAGTTCTTTTGAAACTTAAGAAAAGGCTATCAGCGACATTTTTCGATGGAGGGAGAAACGAAAGAGGGTCCAAACTTGGCGAGAGGTAACATTTTTGCTTATATTAATAAAATAATCATTTAGGTCATTTGACCTTTGCAGGATCTGAGTCACAGGGTTTGATTTGTTTCTCAGGTCATTGATAATGGACTAGGTTTCCTTTGAAACGTTTTTAGACTTTGTTAGACGTTTTTGATGGTATATTTCCGGAATCGGACCACTGAATGAGCTAGGTCAGCTATTTATAGCCGACAATGAATCACTTTCTGTGTCTGAAACCAGAACTACAGATGCTAAAGCAATTAATAATTTCTTTGTTGACCAATTTGTCTCATCTTCTTAAACAGTACCATATTTCAGTTCTCGTGTATCGGTTGATGTTATAAGGCTGGCGATCTTGAAACAAAAACTGTATATTCTGGGATGTAATGACATATTGGGTTTAAGGCTCCAACAGATTATAAAATACAGCCAGATGTTTCAACAAGTTCGTGAGAGAGTTGTACTGCGCCAGTTTACATGATTTTTTTTAAATGATCATCTGGTTATCGAAACCTTTCAAAATTATTTTTTGTATTGTTTTATTGGGTATTTTTTCTATTAAACCAATATGTTTTTCTTCAATAACATTTCTGGATGATGTGCTGAATGCGCTCCATATTCCTGTAATACCACTGGAAACTCATCGCGCATCGTCGGAAAAGGCAGAACAAGGTCGGCTGGGCCAGCTAGTTAGACTTTAAGTCTCTAAAATCACGGTATTATTATACATTTTCATCGGCCTTATAAATAACTTTTTTCAAAATAGGCGGTACTCACCAAATCTTCAGCATTAATTCACTACATACGGACCCGATCTCCCACCTGCAAATAAGTCTAATGCAACGCTAATGCGATGTTTATTCGTAATGAATAAGAATGACCTGAAACTAGATCCAATTTAAATGAAACTTTGTAACAAGCGAAACGTATATTACATCATGGAGTCATTTTTTGCAAAATATACTGTAACATAATTGTTTACGGGCGAGCTAATATTGATTTTGTTCAATAAAAACTACCCGCAACCAGAGATAACTTCTTATCTTTTACAGAGAGCTATAACGTTTGATAGGACGTTTTCTGTAGGGGGTTCGGAATGTTGCTTTTAGCTAGATTAGCTTCTAATTTAAGACTGTAAAGTTTTGTTGTACTTGCAAGCCTTGAAATGAAAAATAATTGGGTAAAATGTAAATCAAAAATATATTGATACAAAATGTAAAAATATGTGCTATAAAATACACAAAATAAAGAAAATGAAATCTACACAAAGTCAAAATTTAGCATGAAATACAAAAATATGGGTATATATATCAAACACGATGCAAATCCAACACACAAGGCAAAATACGATTCACAAATTAAACACGCAGGAAATAAAATGTTAATGTATGCTCAACCTTGCAAATTCAAAACAACTTACATCAAATTCAGTATATACAGGCGTCAAAATCAAATTTAAATCAAATACTTAACCTATCTGAGTGTCCCAGTGTACTTAAATCTATGTTAGAGAATTTTACAGTTTAAAAAGGAGCGTATTAAATTTGTGTGACGTTAAAATTTAATTGACTAAATTAGAGTTTTTAAGTATTAATTAAATTCACTTTTCTTAGCACGACTCGTACTTCTAATAATGCAGCTAGCAAACAAAGCTACAGCTAATTCTTCAGAATAGTAACTCTCAATCATCTTCTAATAAAAGTGAAAGTAAAGCAAATTATTGCAAATTTGCTCTAGTGGCTTGTCTAATTAAACTACGACAAGCTTAAAAACTGTGTTTAAGTAACTGTAGAATCGTGGAATAACAATAACTCCGAACTACATAACTCGTCACGATTCTTAATTAGTGAAAGTAAAAAGGGCAAATCAATTATTTAACCCAGAGTCGATATACATTTACTTAACATATATCGCGCGACTAAACAACGGCGACGCACATCAAACGTTGACCGGCTAAGTGCAGCTGCGTAAAAAGTGGGAGGCCGAACGGCGCGTGCGTGTACTTTTACTGAAAGTTTAAGTCGAACTGACTAGTTGAGAGGAGACAAAGCGGTTTCTTAGAGTGATGGCATGCCGCGGGGAAAGCGGGGAGATCGGGGTGCTCAACGGCGTAATTGTGAGATGGAATATGCATACCTCTGTAAGCAAGAGAGTGATGCAAACATCGGTGATACAAAACGTTAGATAGAATTGATGAAGAACTCTTTACAGTGTTGCTCTATAGTCTGGTAGTAAACGGAAAAAAAGGGGCAAAATTTAATTGTTTTGGGATTAAATATTCAAAACGATTTAAATGTCTTTTTTAATTGCCAACAACATGAAACAAATCCCAAACCAACGTCAAAAATAGTGGTGTCTACGACACCCCCAAGAAATCTCAAGTATTCATTTCAAATATTTCCATTATTAACCATCTATTATACACACTATATAGCAAATAGATAAGTGGGCCAGAAGAATAGTAACTATTAGATTTAAAAATACAATAAAATAGTTTAAAATAAATACATATAGCTTAAGATAAAATAATATAAAATAAGACAAAAATATTACAATTACATTTTAAAAAATATGTTATTCACCAAAGGTAAAAGAATAAAAACATCTGACATGTAGAAATTGAATGGTGTGCTCTCTAAATTTTCCTATATTTTCAATTTGCTTTATTTGATGGGGCAGCATATGAAAAGCCTTTAAGCTCTGTAAGGGGGGCCTTTTTAAAACAAAGTGGTATTGTGGGATGGGATGCTAAGTTCAGTTCTATTCCGAGTTATCATGGTCATTTGCAAAGAATAATGGTCTATCATAGAACGAAAGCTTTCACGGCTGTGAAATTAAGAAATCATGGTTCTTGGGATTAGAACGTGTCAAAATGGAATGTTTTTCCGACGTTTCGCCTTTAATTGCACGAGGCATCTTCAGGGATCTTCATTTCACGAGATCTGAATACTGAATGAGCTCGGAGAGACCCAGGCCGTCTATTTATAGGCGATTTTTGTTTACCGAAGCGTGACTCAGTGTAAGATCGGTTTCCACGTATGATGTAGACTGAAGCCCGTATCTCTATTAAAATTGTTAGGATGCTTATAAATTTCAATAGATTCTCTAATTTTGCGTTTATAGAGTCCCGAAACCGATGCAAGAACTTTGCTTTCTTTTACATTTATGACATGCCCAGTCGAATGTTGGTGTTCAGATACAGCAGATTGTACAATTTGTTTCTTTCTGATACATCGTTCATGTTCCTTAAGCCTAGTCGATATGGATCGTCCAGTTTCTCCAATATAGACATCACCACAGGAACAAGGCATTGCATATACTCCTTCCGTTTGAAAAGGAATAATGTCCTTTGGCGATCGCAAACATTTGTCCGAATTTTGTGTGTGTTGAAGATTGTACGTGTGTTGTACCGGCGAGGTAACCTTGCAATCTTGTTTGTGGTTCCGTGTATAAAAGGAAGAACTACATTTCCTATCGGTAATTTCTTATTAGTAACATTTCGTGGAGTAGGATTAATATATTTTCTAATTGATGGTCTAATATCATCAGTGTAATATCCATTCCCTCTTAAAGCTTGAGTCAGTTTTTCTCTTTCCGATTGTAAAGAGTTATGGTCACAAATCGCGAGGGCTGTGTAAACCAACGAATTAATAACTGATTGCTTTTGTGCTGGATGATGATGGGAATTTGCATTTAAATACCTGTTTGTATGCGTCGATTTTTTATATACAGAGTGTCCTAAGGAACCATTCCTTTTTACAAGAACATCTAGAAAACGTACCTTCTGATTCAATTTCCATTGTAAATTTTATATTAGCATGTAGTTGATTCAGATGATCAAGAAACCCAGGGAGGTTTTCTGGACCATGAGGCCATATCACAAAATTGTCGTCTACATATCTGAACCATGATTTTGGTTTTAGCGGAGGCGACTCTAAGGCTTCCTCCTCAAAAGCTTCTATGAAGATACTGGTGACAGTGGAGATCCCATGGCTGCTCCTGAGGTTTGCTCATAGAAAGTTCCTTGAATGACAAAATACGTTGATGTAAGACATGCTTCAATTAGATCTAAAAGTGAGTTGTCAATACTATTATGGTGAAACAAGTTTGATATTATGTAAATTGCATCATTTATAGGCACATTCATATACAGCGATTCTACATCGAAACTGAGTTAGATATCTTTGGGATTTAATTGGATTGATTTAAGTTTTTCTACAAAATGCGTAGAGTTTCCAATATATGAATGTGTTTTTCCTGTAAAATTATTAAGAATATTTGAAAGATATTTACCAATTTTGTAAGTAGGAGATCCTATTGCACTGACGCTAGGTCGAAGTGGTACATTAACCTTGTTATTAATTCGTTGGTTTACAGAGTCCTCGCGATTTGTGACCATAACTCTTTACAATCGGAAACAGAGAAACTGACTCAAGCTTTAAGTGGGAATGGATATTGCACTGAGGATATTAGACGATCAATTAGAAATGATACTAACAAGGAACTAACGATATAAAAAGTAGTTCTTCCTTTTATACACGGAACCACAGACAAGATTGCAGGGTTACTTCGCCGGTCCAACATACGTACAATCTTCAACACACACAAGAAAAGTGGACAATGTTTGCGATCGCCAAAGGAAATTATTCCTTTGCAAACATAAGGAGTATGTTAATTCCTTGTTCCTGTAGTGACATCTATATTGGAGAAACTGGACGATCCATATCGACTAGGCTTAAGAAACATGAACGTTGTATCAGAAAGAAACAAATTGTACAGCTGTATTTGAACACCAACATTCTACTGGACATGTCATAAATGTAAAAGAAACCAAAGTTCTTGCACCGGTTTCGCGATTCTATAAACGCAAAATTAGAAAATCTATTAAAATTTATAAGCATCCTAACAATTTTAATAGAGGGTACGGGCTTCGAGTCTACATCATACGTGAAAACCGATCGTTACACCAGTCACGCTTCGGTTAACACAAGTCGACTATAAATAGCCGGCCTGGGTCTCTCCGAGCCCATTCAATGTTCCGATCTCGTAAAGTGAGGACCCCTGAAGATGCCTCGTGCAATTGAAGGTGAAACGTTTGAAAGTGATTCCATTGACACGGTCTAATCCCAAGAACCATGATTTCTTAATAATGGTCTATATTTCTTTCAAAAAGGTTGGGCTGTTTTTTAACATATATCACTAATGCCAAAAAGTATAAAGAAGGAACTGTAAGAATAGAAAGTTTTGAAAAATAGGTTAGGTTATAACTCAAAATTGACTGTATAAAAGACATGTAAAAAAATTCTAAGGGTTTCAACAGTAAGCACACACCTCAGTCTCCGCAATAAAGTACAGTTTTTATTTAGTCTTGATGTAAGCATCTTATTTTGGTGCACCCAGTTAAACATATAAATCTTTTATATATGCTGAATACTTTTTTATTTCTTTACTTACCCAATTCTCAGACTTTATTCTAGAATTACTAACTGGAAAAGAATTATTGAACAAGTAGAAGAATATTCGAAAAAAAAGTGTTGTGTTTTTCTTCCATAGGTACCCACCTACAGAGTCCCAAACCTCTCGCCAAACATCTTACACCAAATATTAATATTTGAATGTGCTGACGTCGTCAACCGATCTGTTGCACTACTGACCTCAATCCGAGTACGAAAAAGATAAAGAACTATCCCTCGCTTTGCCTGGTAACATTAATTTTTATAGTTTCGGAGTTTTATTGAGGGATGCCGCGATACTTTTATTCCCCGAACACGTGCCACCGCCATCACCTAGAGGCGCGCCAGGTTCCAGATATTAAAGTTGCGAGCCGGCTGGACCATTTGTCAGAAGCCCTCCTAAACGACACATAGCAACTTTACAACTCGAAAGTCATTTGTAAGGCACCGTCGGGTAACGCCTGCTTATGAACGAACGCCGGAGCAGTGGGTTATTAGTTCCAGTTCGCGCGAAAAATCGGAATAGTTTGGCTTATTATCCGGAAGTATTCCTGGCTTGCCAAGCGTTGCAAGTTGTATAACAGGCGAAATATGCTAATCGCGGTAAAAAATGAAACATATTTGAATAGTTAAGCCAGCGCTTCTCAACATGCGGCCCCTTAAGCATTTTTTAATAGTCTAACAATATTACATGTTGGAAAATCATACAAGCTCAAGTCTTGATTTGGATAAGTGTATGTTCCTTAGGTATGCAATCATCCCCATCATCATCCCCCAGCCTGTTGAGTCCACTGCTGAACATAGGCCTCCATTAGACGCATCCAATTTGCTCTGTCTTGAGCTTCTCTAATCCAGTGACCGGCGACTCTCTTAATATCGTCACTCCAGCGAGTTGGTGGTCTCCCTCGGCTTCTTTTGTCTGCTCTTGGTCGCCAGTTTATTATCCTTATTGTCCATCTATCATCTCTAAATCGTGCAACGTGCCCTGCCCATTTCCACTTTAGTGTCGTGATTCGTTCTATGACATCGTCGACTTTTGTTCTTTGTCTTATATCTACGTTTCTTATCCGGTCCTGCAGTTTGATTCCTAGCATTGCTCTTTCCATTTTTCTTTGGGCCACCTGTAGTTTACGGATAGTATTTTTGGTTAGTGTTAGGGTTTCTGCTCCATATGTTAGCACTGGCAAAACACATTGATTAAATACCTTCCTCTTCAGACTTATTGGTATGTCGCTGCTAAATACATCTTTTAGTTTTCCATATGCTGCCCAGCCCAGACTAATTCTTCTATTCAATTCGTGTGTCTGATTGTCTCTGTTTATCCTAATTCCGTGTCCCAGGTAATTGTATTCATTGACCTCTTCTATAATAGCGTTCTCTAATGTAATGGTTCCTCCGAGAACTAGGTTTGTCATGATCTTCGTTTTCTGCCTATTAATACAGAGCCCTACTTTTGCCGTCGCGTCATTTAGTTCTTTGATCATTGCAGCCGCTTCTTCGAAGTTATCCGTTATGAGCACAATGTCGTCGGCAAACCGTAAGTTGTTTAGTTTTTTCCCATCGATGTTAATGCCCTTTTCTTCCCAATTGAGTTTTTTAAAGGCATACTCGAGAACTGTTGCATATAATTTGGGAGACAAGGTGTCTCCTTGTCGGACACCTCTTTCTATACGGATTCTATTACTGTCTTTGTGAAGTTTTATACTTGCTGTTGAGTTATTGTAGATGTTGTATAGTAGACGGGTATATCTATAATCGATGCGACATTGTTGGAGAGCTTCCAGGATGGACTTTATCTCAATCGTGTCGAAAGCTTTCTGGAAGTCGATAAAGGCAATCACCAGTGGTCTGTTATACTCGAGTATATGGTATGCAATAGATTCGGCAAATTCTCAACCTGGCACAGCCTATGGTTTCGAGAAAGTTTTGAGCAAATTCGCTCTCTGCTTCGAATCAATCGCTACTAGCTAACCAGAAAATACAAAGTATCTCTAAATTAGCGCTTCGGCTACTTCGCCAAACTGATGAGACCCAGAAAGGTTGAAAGTAACATAATGGAATCCAAAATCACAAGGATAGTAAACCCTTTTAAATAGAGATTTCACTGAATTTTCAATGATTGGTGCAAAGAAGGAATCCAATCCAAATCAGGACTTAAGTGTGTATGGTTTTCCAAGTTTATATTTTTCAGATACAACAATTTTACTACTATCTTAGGGTACTTTCTCTGACCGAAAATGACGAACAGAAGTCGAAACAGGCAACAATCTTCACATTTATTTATTGAGCAAAGAAAACCTTTAGTGAAGCGAAAAACTCTCTATCAACAAGTGTGAAAACGCTGAATTTTGCGAAATCGTTGAAAATTGAGTGAAACATTTGCTAAACTGGGACATCTCTAGTGGCGAAGTAACGAAAGAGCTATGTACAGATATTTTGTATTTTGCTCAAAACTTTCTCGAAACCGAAGGCTGTGCCAGGTTGAGAATTTGCTGAATAATTTGCATACACTCATCGAAATCAGGAATTGATGTATGGTATGGTTGTCCAACTTTGCATTTTAAAAATATAACAATTTTACTACTGTCTCATGGTACTTCCCCTGACTGAATATGGCGAACAGAAAACAAAGTTAACAGTTCTTTATTGAACAAAAAAAAAAGCTTTAGTTAAGAGAAACACTCTCTATCAACAAGTGCGAAAACGAAAAGAATTTTGCGAAATCGTTGAAAAATGAGTGAAACGTGAAACTAAATCATATTTCCAGTTTCCAGACAATCTGAAGAGTACCTCACGAATTAAAACGTCAAACCATCCAGACGTGTTATCAGACTAGCACGCAATCCCCGGACAACACCGTTTCATCATAAAGGCCGCTAGGGAATTTTCGGGATGAATGGACGTGATTATCATTCTCCGTTCATTCTCAGAATGCATCGCCACACCTATTTGACATATGTATGTCGGTGTATAATGATTATTATATATATATATATATATATATATATATATATATATACAGTGTGTATCAGCCAAATGGAATAAATTCGATAATAAATAAATGGGGGCGTGTTCGGAAAAACGCTTGGACCCGTCGCCGATTGGTATTTTTAGTTGCTCATTTTCTCCAATAAAAACTTTTTATACAGGGTGTGTTCTGTAACAGTGGTCAATGCCAACTTTCTTATTTCAAATACAACACCCCGGATATTATTTAATTTTTGAATTCTTTAGGAGATTCTAAACATATTTTATGTTCAATGTCCTATACCTATCTTCAACTATTTCGGCAATATTAAGTGTTTTCAAATTTATTGCAAAAATTAAGATTAAAAAAATAAAATTATTTATTTCTTCATAATGTATAAACAAAAGTAAAAAGTTAATTTAGGAACTGTTGAATATGCTCGCCGCGAACGTCTTGGCAAATTCCTAATCTTAAATAGAAATTTCTTCTAACGTTATTTAGCATCTCAGGCGTGACCCATCTAATCGCAAGCGTTATTCGTCTTCTTAAGTCAGCTAAGTCGAGGGGTTTAGTTTTGTATACAACATTTTTAATATGTCCCCATAAGAAAATGTCTAATGGCGTCAGATCAGGGGATCGTGCTGGCCATTCTATCGATCCTCGTCTCCCTATCCACCGATTTGGAAATATTCCGTTGAGGTACTGCCGGGCATTAATTTGGTAATGGGGCGGTGCTCCATCTTGCTGAAACCATATCATATTCGCTGGAACTTGTGGGTTTGCTGGATCCGGATACAAATTTGTCAAAGTTGGCACGACATTATTTTGGAGCAGTGCTAAATAATTATCGCCATTCAAATTGCCGTCAATGAAAAAGGGGCCTATGATATGATCCCTAACAATTCCTGCCCAAACATTAACCTTTTTAGGATATTGAGTATGTTCTTCGCTGATCCAGTGAGGATTTTCCCTAGACCAATAGCGGCAATTTTGACGATTTACATGACCGTGAAGTGTAAAGGTGCACTCATCCGAAAACAAAACATGTTCTAATTGAATAACATTGTTATCTAACATAGCCATCACTTGTTCACAAAAATAAGTTCTCCTATCATAATCGTCTTCCATGAGCTCCTGAGTTGGTATCACTTTATAGGGATGCATTTTATTTTCTTTTAATGTTCGAATAATCGACGAATGGGTAATATCCAACATTGCGGCGGCTTGTCGACTAGAAAAATGTGGGTTTTCCTCAAACTCAAGCATAATATCCAATTTAGTATCATCATTTATTGAATTGGCAGCTGCTTTTTTTATCTGCCTCACATGTCGAAGCTCGCGAAACTGCTTTTCTATTTTACTAATTGTCCCTTGGGATATATGCGGCAAATTTGGAAATTTTTTCATGAAATAAGCGAGCAACTTCCACGTGTGTTCGTGTGTTATCTCCATAACCAATCATTTGTAGAATTGTTATTTTATGCATTTCTGTTAAATGAACCATTTTTCTGATATTAGGTATTATGCAGTTAACGAAATTCAAAAGACTATGACACTGACACTGACAACTACTGTCTTGCAAAGAGAAAGACCAGGCATTTTACACAAAAGTAAACAAAACTTAAAAGTAAACAAAACTGGCTCTTTTTGTTCCATATCAATAAAAAGGAACGCTAAAATGGTTTTTGCTTACATTCTTAATATGAAGACCTAAATGGTAAATAAGTATTGAGTGTGTTGTAGCGAATTTTTGTAATCAAATAAATAGTTCAGTAATCAGAGCCACTTTCATGAATAATGATAAATTCGAAATAAATAAAATAAAAATAAATTTGAAAACACTTAATATTGCCGAAATAGTTGAAGATAGGTATAGGACATTGAACATAAAATATGTTTAGAATCTCCTAAAGAATCCAAAAATTAAATAATATCCGGGGTGTTGTATTTGAAATAAGAAAGTTGGCATTGACCACTGTTGCAGGACACACCCTGTATAAAAAGTTTTTATTGGAGAAAATGAGCAACTAAAAATACCAATCGACGGGTCCAAGCGTTTTTTCGAACACGCCCCCATTTATTTATTATCGAATTTATTCCATTTGGCTGATACTCACTGTATATATATAATATATATATATATATATATATATATATATATATATATATATATATATATATATATATATATATATATATATATATATATATATATATATATATATATATATATATATATAGGGTAAGTCAATTAAGTACTTGTACAAACTTTAAGGGGTGATTCTTTGACTAATTTTAAGATTAAAAGTTCATATGAACATATGTCTGAAACCGCTTTGTTTCTAAGATACAGGGCGTCCAAAAAACAATTTTATTTGGTTTTTTGCTTATATTTTTAAGGAATATTTGGACAAAATTTGGGATTCTGGGTATATTGATGACGAGAAATTCAAATATTAGCTTAGTTTTTTATTTAATGTTAGAGGGCGTCACATACAGTGTTGTTCCGGAATTTAATTAACCATAACTTTTTTGTGAAGCCTTTTATGTCATCTTTGACTAGGCAGACCTATTCTCCATTCAATTTTACATAAAAAAGTTACTCTTAGTATGTGTCACTAAAAGCAGCCGTTTTGGATAAAAAAGGGTTTGAAGTTAAATCTGCGCTGAAGTTTTTTAAATTCGAGATTTTGAAAAATAAGCGAAAAAATACTTTTTCAAAATCATGTGCTATGTTACTTTATTACATTAACATATCACAATTACCAAATTAGTGAAAATTGGATAAAAATTATAAAATGGTAAAAATGTGCTCCATCTTTCCTCTGAAACAAGAAAATAGTATAGGTGAATCCATAGCAGGGCTTGGAAAACAAATGAGAGGTTTCCATGGTAGCAGAATCAGTTATGGCAGTTGATTTAGAATAAAACAAGTAGTTTTTATCATTTGGTATTATAAGTAATAATTTATCGTGTGTTTTGTCCAAAATGTACCAATATTCCAACGCAGAAATGGCAGACATTCATTTTACTTATGGAATGGCTCGCGGTAACGTAGATGCTGCAAGACGAATGTATCAGGCGCGATTTCCTCAAGGACAAAACAGATGTTCCAAGAAGGCCTGCAACAGTTCGAACAGTTGAGATTGAAGAAGCTGTGTTAAACAGAATTGAAGAAGACCTGCAAACTAGTTCACGGAAAATAGCTCTTGAATTGAATATTACAAACACACTTGTTCGGCAAATTTTAAGGTTCCAGGCAGGCTCTATTACCTAGAGATTTTCCCCTCAGACTCGTTTTGTGTTTGGTTGCGTAATAGATCAGTACGAACCCCGGATTTCTTAAGCCATGTGCTTTCCACAGATGAAGCCTCGTTTTCTCGAAATGCCATAATTAACTTTCATAACAGCCATATCTGGACTGAGGATAATCCGAATGCTATCCGAGAAAATGATTTTCAGGTGCTATTTTCTCTCAATATTTGGGTAGGAATTATCGGTGATCACCTTATTGGACCTTGTATTCTTCCGCAAAGGCGTAATGGCGAAAAATATCGAAGGTTTTTGGAGTACGAACTTCCCAACCATTTAGAACAAGTTGATTTAGAAACCACAAACAGGATGTGGTTAATGCACGACGGAGCTCCGCCAGACTTTAGTGTCGTTGCGCGTCAATTTCTGGACGAGAATTACCCTAACCGTTGGATAGGAAGAGCTGGACTACAAGCCTGGTCTCCCAGATCATCAGATTTGAATCCTTTGGATTATTTTCTGTGGGTCACTTGAAGTCTTTGGTTTATAAAAGTCCAGTCCAAAATGAACAAGATCTAAGAAAAAGGATATTTGAATCTTGTGCCATTATTAATCAGACGCCAAGTATATTTGAAAGAGTTCGGCAATCAATGTTAAGGCGACTTATTGCATGCGTTGAAGTAGGCGGTGGTCATTTTTAACAATTATTGCAAAATAATGGTATTAACTAGTTTAGTTTTAGTCTTGTAAATGATTTAAGTTTTTTACCTGATAATACAATCAATAAAAGATATATTGTTTTGTTTATTTTTCGAAATCTCGAAAATGATCCAATTTAAAAAATTTTAACGCAGATTTAACTTCAAAACCTTTTTTATCCAAAACGGCTGCTTTTAGCGACAAATACTAAGAGTAACTTTTTTATGTAAAATTGAATGGGAAATGAGTCTGCCTAGTCAAAAATGACATAGAAGGCTTTACAAAAAAGCTATGGTTAATTAAATTTAAGAACAACACTATATGTTTCGCCCTCTAATATTAAATAAAAAACTAAGTTAATATTTGAATTTCTCGTCATCAATATACCCAGAATCCCAAATTTTGTCCAATTGTCGTGTTCCTTAACAAAAATGTAAGCAAAAAATCAAATAAAATTGTTTTTTTGGACGCTCTGTATCTCAGAAACAAAGCCGTTTCAGACCCATGTTCATATGAACTTTTCATCCTAAACTTAGTCAAAGAATCACCCCTTAAAGTTTGTACAAGTACTTAATTGACAGCCTGTAAGGGGGTTCGAGTGATACCTCATTTTAAGGTCTTTCGATTCTCTTCAAGATGATTAAATTATCATGTACTTTAGTTCATGATTGTCTGTCTGTCAAGATTAAAGTAGATTTTATTACATCAGATTAGTGGATCAATTAAAGCAAGAAATTTGCCAGTGAGTGGTGTAAAAATAACTAATAGGGATACTGATGTTATTATTTAATACATTTTTACGCAAGCATACGGAGTTCTTAAATTTTAGGGTTTTAAAAACGTGAGTCTGGAAAACGGCACAATAATAAATAACACGAATATACTTACGCGTCAACCAAGTAAATGTTGAAAATGGCCACCTTCACGCTTCATGCAGTAATAGACGTTTTGCTCAAAACGTTGCCGCACATTCTGCAATATTTCAGGAGTAATTTGAAGTCACTCAATTACAATTCTTTGTTGCAAATCTTGTAATGAAGTCGGTTGAGTCGCATAGATTCTGCTTTTTAAGTCACCCCATAGAAAAAAATGGGGAGGTGATAAACCTGGCCGTCTTGGGGGCCATTCAGTAGAACCTCTTCTTCCAGTCCATCGACCTGAAAACGTCTGAAGAGAATTGTGTCGAACAAATATTACACATTGTGGCGGGGCACCGATCTGTTGGAACATCAACCTATCCTCAACGTATCACCGATCATTCTGATTTTCAATTATTGCTGTTAGCGTTGGCTCTATGGCGTCTTGTAATAATTGCAAATACATTTCACCTGTCAAATTTCCAGACAAGAGAAGAGGACCAACTATATGATCGCCAAAAATACCAAACCAAACATTTTTGTGGCTGTTAGGTGTATACCTCATGATACATTAGGATTGGAACAATATCGGCAGTTATGACGATTTGATGTTTAAGAAAAAAAAGCATTCATCAGAGAAACAAGTGTTGAATACAAGGTTTTCATCGTTTATAATTCGTTCACTCACAACTTCACAATATTGTTATTGCCGATCAAAATCGTTTTCATTAAGTTCTTGCACAAGGTGTATTTTGTACGGATGGAAACAATAAACTTGCCCTAAAACCATCACTTCTGTTCCTTCGTTTCTTATGGAACCTTGAATGTTGCGTTTTTTATTGGCCACTGATCGAGTTTCCCGAACATATTTTCGATGCAGGTTGCTGCTGTTCTCATGGCGCTCATTATATATTTGCGATGTTCTATTAGCGCACTGCTTATTTCCAAAAAATGTTTCGATCATTTCATTCCTTTCTGCCGTGCTGTGTATCATGGTTAATTTAAAAAGCGTTAAAAGTTATTTTAGCAACAAGGTTTGGTCGCTTTCTATCCCCGCCAGAGCTTGACGTTTATTTTAAGTGAAGTTAAGTGTTTCTCTTTATATCCACATGCCCGTAGCAAGAGTTGAGTTACTTTATAGTTCCATAACTTTTGCTAATAAGGATAACGTGTATTTACTCTAGTTAAAAATTCACAATTCAGTTTATTCTTTTGATTGATTGTTGCGTCGGTCACATAATGTAGTATTCGTGGTGTTTCTTTAAAGGTTGTAATGCCTTCCATAGCTTTTTTCTAGCCCAAGATTTTTTTTAATGAAGGTCAATGCCGAACTTTATTACTTATTTGTCACTTCTGTTGTAATGTTTCGCAATTAGAATGCAGCATTGTCTTTATCATGACTATTAAATTCAATTTTAGTAAAACTAAGTTAATTACCTGGTCAATTAGACTGGGCCATGTCAGACTCAAAGTCACTGGTGGGCCAAAAGCATGAAGACCATCGACTAGGCGGGCCGCAAAACCTTATCTTAAAGAAGACAAAATACCGAAAATCTTGAGAAAAAGTACTATTACAGGACAAGTCTGTTTATTAAATTCCCAATAAAAAGGACATTACAAAAAACTACAAAAATTAAATTCTTTTGCCAGATATTTGACATCTTTTATATTTTATTAGGTTGTCTATTATCGGCGGAAATAACTTTTAAAACTGCGTCCGAGTGTGCGTCCGTCAATCGCGATCTTGCGGGAGATTTGTTTCCTTTCATCAAAGAAAATAGTTGTTCACACTTATAGGTACTTCCAAACATTGACAGGATTTTACAGGCCAATTTTCTCATTTCTTGGTATTGAACAGGCAAATACTTCGTAGAATTCGAATGTACCAACACTATCAAATTTTTAAATGAGTCTGACACTGATTCTCAATTACCTCCATTTGCAAGTGAGGGGGAACTTTATCAATATCGATAGTGAAAAGACCAATAAATAGAGAAAAATGTATTTCTTGGGTCTTAAAATCCTGAAGATGCTTCTCAAATTCTGCCAGAAGGCTTCTCATTTTCTCTGAATATATTTTATATGATATTGGGACACTTGTCCTTTCCTGATATGCCTTACAAGTCAGAAAATGTGACAGATTATCCTCTGCTAACTGTTTTTCCCCAACATCATCTTACACTTGAAAGCTTTCACATGATCATGCATATCTTTAATAACTTGACGTGATCCTTGCAATTTCGTTTTTAAGTCCGACAACTGTTTTGTGATATTTACCATAAATGAAAGATCTTGTAAAAAAGGTACATCACATAATAAGCTGACATCTTCTCCTTTTGTTTCCATGAAAACGCGTATTTCTTCTTTGAGTTTCCAAAACCGGTCGAGTACTATAGAACACGAAAGCCATCGCACCTCTGTATAATATGGTAAACCAGTGTACTCACTTTCTAAATCACGTAAAAATGCAGAAAACTGTCGCTGATTAAGGCCTCGTGACCTTATGAAGTTTATAATTTTTTTCACTGACATTAAAACACTTTCCAACTTGATCACTTTTGAGCATACAACTTCTTGGTGGATTGTACAATGAATATGATGAAAATCTGGTTTATCACTACTCGTTTCTCTGATCTTGGTCTGTAATATTTTAACGAAGCCATTTTTTACTCCAGTCATTGAAGGAGCTCTGTCTGTTGCAACGGAACACAGTTTTGACAAACCCAAATTGTACTTTTCCAGAAGTCCATAAACAGCATTGAAAATATCCTTCCCAGTTGTTGTATCATGCAATGGTACTAATGCCAGTAATTCGTCATACACATTGATATCTGTATCAACCTCACGGCTGCTGCTGATCGTTCAACCGTGATTTTAACTTATTTAACTTTTTGTTTCTGACCATGCCGGTATACTTGTCAAACATATTTTTATGAATATCATAGTGACGTTTTATATTATATAATTTTGGGACACCGACTGTACTATTACAAACCAAACAAATAATTTTTTTTCACTTCACAGCAAAAAAACTCTAATTCCCACTTTTCTCGAACGATGCGATGCTCATCTACAAGTTTCCTCTTACTTCCACTTGGTTCTGAAAGAGACATGTTAAAAACTGTATTCGAAATAAATTATAATAAGTACTGTTAAGTGTTGTAACAATAAGTGCCCAACTCAACTCCAAACTCTATCGCAACTGACTAAACACTGAACGATTGAATTCAATCGAACACGGCTTAAATACGGATTGTGATTTCTCGAGTTCTTTCCAGGATGTTCAGATAGCGTCATCTGTGTTTTTGCGCGATAAAATTTCATAGAATAAGCCAGATAACGTTTTGCTCTAGGTTGAGTATATGTAGTTCATCCTCCTAAACATAGATGGCACTATATACAGTTGTACATTTTATTATACCAATCGTTGTTGCACTGGCGCACGCTTTCAAAAACGGTTTTCAACTTATTCGCTAACTTATTAAATAAATGTTGCTGAGAATACATTTATGCAGATTTAAACATACTATTTTTTCTAATTTTGCATGCTGCAATAAAAAAAAACCATATGGAGTTACAGTGTTTATAATTATAGTACAGAACTATGAATACATATGTTTTCACTTGATATATAGATATAGAGATATTAGTAGTCTGATTAACAAACTGACAGTGTTCTTTTTTTCTAGGTATGTATCTTCCTTTTATTCCAATGTTCCAATGTAAGGTGGTAAGTTTAGAAGCATTATATACATGATGGTATTTATTTAAAAATATTTAATATTACGGAACAAGAGTAATAGAGGTATATTAACAGGAATCTACACATTCTTTATTTTAAACATACAGGGTGTTGAATATATATATATATATATATATATATATATATATATATATATATATATATATAGGATGATATCTCTGTTTTTATGGGAAATAGAAAAAACTTTTTTATATAAAAGTTGTAAGGGTTTTCGAGATGTACATTTCTTGTATACAGGGTGTTCTATAAAAGCGTGACAACAAAAAGTGTATTGTTTTAAATAGAAACCGACATTCGAGATGTACATTTCTTGTATACAGGGTGTTCTATAAAAGCGTGACAACAAAAAGTGTATTGTTTTAAATAGAAACCGACATCTTTAAGAACAGCATTTAATTCAAAATAATTTTGATCAATATATGACATTCTTAAAAATAGGGTTGACTTTGTTTTTTAATAGCAAATTATCCACTAAGTTCATAGTTTCAATGGTTTTTTTATTGTTTTAGTTCATAATGGTACAAAAGTTTCAATTAAAATGTAATTCTATTTTCCATTTAAAATAATTTGAAAAATCCAAAGAATATGGTTGCGGTTTAACATTGAATTTTTAATTTAGCTTACAAAATACAGTACAATGATTTACAAGTTCCAAATATAAGCTTTAAACTAAAAATTCCTAACAGACATCATAATCTTCAAAAAGGAGGTCAAATTAAGAGCTCTTTGTTCATATTAGAGATATAAAAAATATTGATGCTACGGAATTTCAATTGGCCGCGATGGGAACCGACTGGGGAGCTGTTTTCAATATTGTCGATATTAATGAAACAATTTCTGTTTTTGAAAAAAATATAGTAAATTTATTTGATGCTTGTGCACCTCTTAAAAAAGTGCGTATTATCAAACAATTTTCCCCCTGGATTACACCCACAATAAAACGCATGATGCATATTAGAAATAACGCTCTTTCTGAATATCGTAAATCTCTTAAAAGTGGTCATTTTACAAGAATATGCGTAACTTTGTAACAGCATCGATTCGGCGAGGAAAAAAAGCCTATATAAATACTGTATTAAAAAAGAATCATAAAAATTCAAAAGCTCTTTGGAATACCTTAGACAAACTTAATGTTCATAAAAAACATAGTACATTAGCCATTCGGGACCAACTATTGGATGCCGAAAAAATTAATAATTATTTCATTAATTCTATACCCCGTGCTCTTCCCAATCAGCTAAATATTGACTATTTCAATGATAATACACATCAGTCTGTGGTTCGTCCCTTTGGGTTATCCGCGGTAACTGAGGCAGAGGTGTCAAGGATTTGTTTGGGTATAACATCCAACGCCAAGGGTGTTGATCAAATTTCATCGGAAATATTGAAAATGTGTATGTCTTTTGGGCTTAAAGCTTTGACACATATTATTAAAAGTTCGCTACTCTCTAAAAAAGTACCAGATCATTGGCAACATGCCTTGATAAATGCTTTCCCTAATATCATAACATCTAAGATTATTGAGAGATTGGTCTATCAACAATTAACAAAGTATATTAAGTATTTGCATTTGTTACCTGATAAACAATCTGGTTTTCGATCGGGATTCGGCACTGCATCGGTATTATCAGATCTAATTGATGATCTGCTGCGCGCTGTTGATCACTCATTTGCCTCTGTTCTTGTTATGTTGGACTACTCCAAGGCGTTTGATTGTTTGGACCATTGCTTGTAAAATTAAAATATTATGGTTTCTCTGCGGATGCCTTGGGGTGGTTTACATCATATCTAACAGATCGCATTCAGCAGGTTCGAGTAAAGGTGGATGGAGAATTAGTAGTGTCAAGCCCCTTAAAAATTTCAAGGGATCCATTTTTAGGACCTCTCTTATTTATTATATTTACCGCTGATTTACCTAATGATATTTTCGACTCACACCATTTATATGCCGATGACTGCCAAATATATTTTTCTTTTGCCCCTGCTGATCAACTTTTAGCAACTGAACAAATTAATTCTAATTTTAATAAAATTAGTATTTGGTCAGAAAATAATGGTCTACTGTTAAACCCAACGAAAACAACAGCTATTCTTTTTGGTACCGAAAAACAAAGGGAGAAAGTCCAGATAACAGACAAAATTTTATTAGAAGGGTTGCCCGTCAAATTTGAAAATAGTTGTAAAAATCTTGGAGTAACATTTGATAATGATCATTATGATCATTTACATCGCATATTAACCATATTCTTAAATTAGCTTATAGTAGATTAAAATCAATCTATAGGTTTAAATATGTTTTAGATGCTCAGAGCAAACTTAAACTCACGGAATCGCTGATACTGTCCTGGTTCGATTATTATGATGGTCACTGTTTATTGGGTATAGACCGACATCAAATACAGGTTATGCAAAACACCTGCATGAGATACTACCTGTACAAAACGAAGAAATCATATTACACCTTCGTATATACAGTTTGGTTGGTTTAAGATGGACGAAAGACGTAACATCCATTTCACGTGTTTTTTACATAAAACTGTTACTTCAAAAGAACCTCATATCTCTATAAAAAATTAATTTTTGCTGATTATGTTTTTGAAAGAATACGACGAGTACCGCTATTACTTCATATTCCGGCGCACGTCGCCGCTGCCTTTAGGGGATCCTTTACGTATAATGCTAGTTTTTTTTATAATTCGCTGCCAATCAACATTAAACAAATTATTAATGTAAATTCATTCAAGAAAAAAATCAAGGAACATTACAGAGATTCCTAGTGTCATCTTTTCATCCTCGCTTTATAAAATTTTAATTGTTTTATGTATATATATATATATATATATATATATATTATATATATATATATATATATATATATACATATATATATATATTGGCTGAGCCCCGCCTTAATAAAGACTTTCTGAATTTGAATTTGAATTTCAAAGTGACCTCGATATTTTGCTCGCCAGTGTATTTTGTATATTAATGTAACTATTCAAAGTTGTTTCTTTATCCGATTTTGAATCTAATTTAATCTTGGATAAATGAAATTGGATAGTGAACCTAAATTAACATTTTACAATTCTCAGATGATCTAAAAATGGCGAAATTAGAACGTCAAACCACTAAACACGTTACCGAACTAGCACGCAATTCACGGACAAGACCGTTTCATCATAAACGCCGCCAGGGAATTTTCGGGATGAATGGACGGGATTATCAGGCGGCACGTTAACATTCTCCGTTCGTCCTCGAAATATACGGCCGCACCTATTATGACATATGTATGTCGGCCATGCGGCCGGACTATTTCCTGGACCACCCATACATCCGTGTATCTGTTTGATAAATAGACCGGCTGATATATATCGTCCCCCGGCCGATATGCGCTCGTACGCATCGGAAAAAAAGATGATTGCATTAGGGTCGAAGGATGAAATATAACGGCACCTTGGAGGTTTATATCCGAAACGTCAATAGGTAGCTAGATGCTGATGCATTTAAGTTGTCTGAAAAATACTTGTTGGATCTATGTTTAAGCATTGTTAACGTGGAAAATTACCATTACCCTCTGAAAGTTTTGAAGATCTTTGTGTTGTAGTGTGTAGTGCTGGAGTGGTAATATTTTGATAAAAACCTAAAATGACGGAACAAAATGGCGGCCTCACAAAATGAAAAAAAAAACATTAATTAGGAAATATAAAACGAAAGCTTTCACGGCTGTGGTCAATTAAGAAATCATGGTTCTTGGGATTAGACCGTTTCAAAATGGAATCACTTTCCGACGTTTCGTCTTCGATTGCACGAGGCATCTTCAGGGATCTTCACTGAATGAGCTCGGAGAGACCCAGGCCGGCTATTTATAGTCGACCTGTGTCTACCGAAGCGTGATTCGGTATAACGATAGGTTTCCACTTATGATGTAGACTGAAGTCCGTATCTCTATTAAAATTGTTAGGATGCCTATAAATGTCAATAGATTCTCTAATTTTGCGTTTATAGAGTCCCGAAACCGATGCAAGAACTTTGGTTTCTCTTACATTTATGACATGTCCAGTAGAATGTTGGTGTTCAGATACAGCAGATTGTACAAATTGTTTCTTTCTGATACATCGTTCATGTTCCTTAAGCCTAGTCGATATGGATCGTCCAGTTTCTCCAATATAAACATCACCACAGGAACAAGGAATTGCATATACTTCTTCTGTTTGGAAAGGAATAATATCCTGTTTGCGATTAAACATTGTCCAATTTTCTTGTGTGTGTTGAAGATTGTAGGTATGTTGGACCGGCAAAGTAACCTTGCAATCTTGTATGTGGTTCCGTTTATAAATGGAAGAACTACATTTCCTATCGGTAATTCCTTATTGGTATCATTTCGTGGAGTAGGATTATTATATTTTCTAATTGATCGTCTAATATCATATCCATGCAATATCCATTCCCTCTTGAAGCTTGAGTCAGTTTCTCTGTTTCCGCTTGTAAAGAATTTTGGTCACAAATCGCGAGGGCTCTGTAAACCAATGAATTAATAACTGATTAGATACGAGAATAAAGCAAAATGCGAAAGAGCTAAAAAAATGAACAAAGAGTTTAAATTTTATATCAGAATTCATACAGGGTGCTGCGAAAAAAAGTTCCGCAAGATAAACTTGTAGGTGGTGCAAAAAATGTAACACCATGTATACTATCATCCACGATTTTAATATTTTATAGTAGAGGTTTATAAAAATAATACATGTTCTTAATTTGAATATTAATTGTCTCAGAAGGAACTGGAAAAAAACGAGAAAAAAATTGAAACTTTGACACCCTATATAACGAAAATGGTTCGTTTTTGACCATGTATATATTGGCATTTTTTTCTTATTTGGTTGAGTACTATCACCCCCTGAAATATGTTCACGACATTAATTAACACCCTGTTTATATACAGGGTGTTTCACAACTTATCCACGAAATTTTAACCACATTTACACTGTTACGAAAGTTGATTTCTCAAAAAAAAATAAAAAAAGTCGTACAGAAATCGAGATAATAAAATAATACAGTTTACCAGTTCACTTACTTATAAAAGCTGTTCAAAATTGTTTCCATTGGCTTCAATGCAAGCTTGGGCGCGTCTAATCCAATTTCGGCGCACTAACTGAAATACACCTTCCTGCTGTGCTTGAAGTCTCAAATTATCGGCAGCCACTGTGATTCGGTCACGCAGATCTTCAATATTCTGAACTGGAGTACGGGATACCTCATTTTTCAAGTATCCCCACAAAAAGAAGTCCAGAGGATTTAGATCGGGAGACCGTGGAGGCCATGCAATTGGTCCACCCCTACTGATCCAGCGTATCTGCTGTACCTCATTCAAAAAATTACGAAGGTCTAAACAAAAATGCGGAGGTGCCCCATCGTGCAGAAACCACATCCTTGCTCGGACCGCCAATGGCACATCTTCAAGAAGGCCGGCAAATTATTCCGAAGAAATTCCAAATACTGGTGACCATTCATCCGATCTGGCAATATGAATGGTCCAATTAGACGTTCATGGACAATACCTGCCCACATGTTTAAAGAAAAACGATGTTGGAAGTTTGTCTGGACTATTGCGTGAGGATTTTCAAAGGACCAAACGTGTGTATTGTGAAGATTGGTTATACCATTACGAGTAAAAATTGATTCATCGGTGGCGAAAATATCAGCTGTAAAACGGGCATTTCGAGCATTTTTTTGCAACAACCACTCTGAGGGGGTAATCTGTGGGTAGCAACGCCTGGACTGTCTGGACGTGATAAGGGTACAGTTGGGCTTCATGTAATATGCGCCACGAGGTCGCATGTGAGACTTCTGGTACCTGTTGGGCTAACCTCCTTGTGCTTATTCCTGGATTTTCCTCCACAAAATGCAAAATTTCTTCTTCGAGTTTAAAACGCGTTGTGGGCGAACCCGATCCCCATCCACCCCACGTCTGGGGCGCAAATCTCCACTAGCACGTGCACATAAAACAATTAAAGTAAATGTTTGTGGATGTGGTATGTGCTTATTCGGAAATCGGTTTGCATACAAACGAGAAGCCGCTTGCGAATTTTGCCCTGCTTCTCCGTACGCTAAAACAATATCCACTAACTCCTCATTACTATACACATGTGCCATTTTTAATAAATATCGAAAAACATAAACTCGCAAAATACTTTTTTTAAATTCACAAAAATCGACCGTTGTTCATTCAGATCACTCACGATACAGATTAAACATTATTTACATGTTCTTATCAATATGAAAAAAAAAAGAATTCCTGGTATTTTGTTTTCTTTAGTGGATTGGTACAATATTTGCTACAAGAAATTAATAATGAGTGTTGTGATATCGCAACGATGAGCGCAAAATACAGATATTTATTTTTCATTTTGTTATTGACACTCAGAATTATAACTTAATTTCTGTAGGACTTTTATTACATTTTTTTTTAGAAATCAACTTCTTTCGTAACAGTGCATATGTGGTTAAAATTTCGTGGATAAGTTGTGAAACACCCTGTATATATATATATATATATATATATATATATATATATATATATATATATATATATATATATATAAACCATAGTAGATTTTTACGAAAATTTTACCAGGTCATCCCCAGCTGACCCTTAATGTTTGACTAAAATTTGAAGCCAATCTGATGGGTAGTTTTTTAGCTATGCTGCGAACAGACAGACAGAACGAGGGAATTCAGATAACATGTTTTTTGACATCTAGGGACCCTGTAAGATATGAAAAAATCTCAGGGTGATTTTTTACGATTGCAATAGTTTTATGAGGGAAGTAAAAACTAAAAATTACAAGTTCGACACCTCGTATCTTGGAAAATATGAGTTTTTGGACAAAAGAATATATGAACTTTTATACTACTACTAAGAATCGTATCATTTGGTACTTACTTCTGAATTGAATATTGCCTATCTATACAGGGTTCTTAGCGACCTGGAAAACCTGGACAAGTCAGATAATTCAGAAATCCGACTAAAATCGGGGAAATTACGAAATATAATAGAAAATCAGGGGATTTTATATTAAACCAGGAAAAATAATAAAATTGCTTGGTTGTATTTACTCAACATTACTTTATCGCGTTTATATAACTATAATTATATTTAATATATATATTATATAACTATAATTTATTTAACATCCCTTGTATTACTTAAAATAACTCTTGCCTAAGAAATTTATTTAGCATCCCGCGTATATTCAGTCTTGCCCGCCGGCGCCATTCACAATAAAAGTAACTCGGACTAGTGGAAGCATATTATGTTTTAAAAGACTCACCTGCTAGGCAAGCTAGTTTTACGGCTCTTACGAATTGTGGCAAATAATAAATGTTGTAAAATTAGATGGGTAGAAAATGTTCGAGTCTGTAAAATGTCCTCTCCCCTTAAAATTTGGATGGAAGATTAAGCCACTAATCTTCCATCAAATGTTTCAGTTACTAAGACAAAAAAGCCTTTAAAAGATACGTTTTTAAGACCAAGGCTCATATTTTTTTCACACATAGCCCCCATTTTAGAAACATCAAACAAAAAATCACAGCGACTTGAATCAGCCACACAGAGATAAGGAAACATCCAACAGATGGTTAAGGAATGGATAACTATCCCCAGAGAGAGAAGGATTTGTAATGGCAATACAGGACAAAGTTATTAAGTCGGTTAAATCCGACAAGTGTCGAAAATGTTGCGAGGGGTCAGAGACTATACAGCATATAGTATCTGGCTGCAGTTACCTAGCATACACGGACTACCCCCAGCGATATAACGAGGTGCGTAACATCATACACCAGAAGCTTGCAAATGAATACAGGCTCCAGAACAGCTTTGTGCTCTATGATAAATATCAACCATGTTCAGTGCTTGAAAATAATACTTTTAAACCCCAACTATTGTTGGGTACAAGTTGTCCATCGAGATACGGCAGATGTGCGACTGAATAAGGTTCACGTGATACCGATCATCGTATCATCAACTGGACTAGTTTAAAAAACACTAGAACAGAACCTGAAAATTATAAGACTGCATACTAGAACCTTCATCGACATCCAGAAGACAGTCCTTTTTTTTCTTAGTCTGAAATTTAAAATATTGTAGTTATTATAGAGAAGCCTTAAAACTGCATAGCATCGCTTTATCACCATGCGAACATGTCCTTTAAACTGTTTTTGCGGTAGTACATCCAAGTTACGTGCACAACATACAACTTTGATAGGTTGCTCATTGACTAGAATTTTTTATTTTTAAGTTAAAACAATACTGTTACACTTTTTGTTGTATTCAGTTTTAAATTATTTCTTTCTGCATATTGTGCAACAGACGTTAACTCCTGGTTTAAGTGATATTCAGCAGCATCAACAGACTGTAGTACGAAAGTAAGGAACAATTGGGTGTCGTCAGCGTAACTCTGCACACTAGAATATTTAATATTGTTAAACAGGTCGGTAAATAGAGAAAAGACTAGGTGGCAGTATTGCTCCTTGCACTACCTGTCTTCGTTCAGACAAAAAGTGGTAGAACATTGCAATTTTGCACATAGAAGTCCGTGGTCAATCGTGTCGAAAGCCTTCGAAGAGTCGATAGAATCAAGGCACTTTCACCGTCGTGAGTAACTAACGATGTTATTATGTTGTCACAAACGTTCATCAGAATGGTACCTGTACCTTTCTAAAACCTGACTGTAGAGAGGAAATTATGTTGCTTTTGATGGCAAAAATCATTAAGTTGAAAATATAATATGTCTTCGAGAATTTTAGAAAGGTTGGGGATAATGCTTATAGGTCGCAGATATGAAAACGTTTCAGGAGAATTTTTCTTCGACAGTCAGGAAAGTACCCCGTTTCCTAGCAGCAGTTGATAATTTGTGTGATAGGTTTATATAAAATATTACAGCAAACCTTTATCATCAGTACCTGCAGCATTTGACTGCGATGAGTAGATGCATCTTTTTACCTCATCGAATGTGGCTAACTCTAGCGGAAAGCTAATATCATTATTGTATTTTTTGTTCGGAAATCATTTGTATCTAGCCGACAATGGGGAACTTGCATAAAAATCTTTTATTGTTGATTTTGATAGTGGGTGGAAAATAAAGACACACGTTCTTTTTTATTAGTCAAGAATTATGGGAGATATAACTTTTTGAAAAGTGCTCATGTCGTACAACACTAAAACCTTGTGAAAATTTCGTAATTATTGAGCTAGGAAAAAATAAAAAATAGATTGTATGTATAATGTATAGATATAAAGTAAAATTAATTTTATTTCTTATGCAAGTTCCCTATTATTTCTGGAGCTAAATACGGTAGAAAAATTGATGTCATATGGTTTGTTTAGGTGTTCTGGAATAAATAGACGTACTAAGATTTTTCTTTGATTTCTTCGACTTAACCTAACCTATTGTTCCTTTTTTATGTATGATGATCTATTACAAATACTAAACGAATTATTAAAAAAATCATCCTTAAAACACAAGTTTTGTATACAGGTCTCCAATAAATTTTAAAGCTAAGACTGATGTTGATCTTGTCACTAAAAAAGCATTAAAAGACCTAAATATTCCTGAAAAGGACAAACTTAGTTTTTGTCGGAATGTCATTTTGGGTAAATCAAATAAAGAAGTAACCTGCTTAAAACCAAACATCATGCTTGATCAAGGGGTTTCACATATAAGAGCCCAAAATATGTTAAAGTATTTGTACCAAAAAAAGAATTTACGCAGAAATTGCAGAAAAAAGTGGTCAACGGTATAGCCAGCATCTAATAGATACCGAATTTATAAATTTTTGCAAAACATAATCAAAGTACTCAATTGGATACATTTTTCTAAAATTTCTTAGGATAAAATGACTACTTTTCTCATGGAAACGCCACCGTTCAGTCGGGGTTTTCCATAAATAAAAGTATTTTAGTTGAAAATCTGTTGGAAGAGTCCATTATCTGCCAAAGACAAGTATATGACGCAATTTATCAAATAGGTGTTAATATTTCCCACAAAATGACATGTGTTAAAAATGCTTACAGAACTTATCAATATGCCCTTGACAACCAAAATCGCCGAAAAGGGAAAGAAAAAGGAATTGATCTAAAAAAATAGACCGAAAGTGAACTTTATTATTTGGAAAATACGAAAAAACTAGAAAAGGAAGGAGCATCATGGAACTGGAAATATCGGAACTGAGACGAAAAATTTAAAATACTTTCTATTTTTTGTATAATCCTTTTAAATTTAATTTTTAATGATGACATGTCGCAGGTATATATTAATTTTTTGTTTGTCAATGCTTTGTGTAACTGCCTTTTTTTTTACTTAATTTTAAATACAATAGAATACACAGAGTAACAAAATGAAAACAAAAATTTGATGCCGGAAATCTAACATCTGATTTTAGATGTTTTTAATGTGCTGATTCCAAAAATGCCACCAGATTTTTGCTATCAGCTCTAGTTTTTGAGATACAGGTTACAGGTTAATTGATATTTTTTTCTGATAAAGGACAACAAATAAAAAGCTAAATATGCACTTAGTCGTCAAAATTGAAATTTCCCAGAATCTAATTAACCAAATGGATACCTGGAATTGTCCCTGACTCAATATTCCTATACTAGGAACTACTCAATACACTGCTCTTAATTACTTTTATACCTGCAATTGTCTATGACCCAATCCTTCTATACCTGCTTGGCTGTACTCGATTTAGTATATTACTGAGTTTTCCCAAGTAAAGTTGTGCTATCATTTTGTGTAAATGTTGGTCGTTTTGTAGTATCAAGACACTAAACTGAAACAATGGCATCCACAAGCAGACGTACCTGTGTAAATCATCCCGATGTTTTTTGTTATGTGTGTGGTGAATACAGTTTGAAAGAGAGCAGAAAAACGATTTCTGACTTTGTGAAAAGAGCTTATCTTGCCTATTTTGGCGTTCATTTAGGAGATCAAGATAAATCTTGGTCCCCACATTTCATATGTAAAACATTTGTGACAGTGGACAACTGGAAAGTGGAAGTGCCTAAAGTTTGGTTTACCAATGGTTTGGAGAGAACCGCGAAACCATCATGACGACTGCTATTTTTGTCTCGTTAATATTAAAGGCATAAATAGAAACAATAGACACAAATGGACATATCCTGATCTAGATTCTGCAAGAAAGCCTGTAGCGCATTCGGAAGAAATACCCGTTCCACCATTCAGCAGTCTACCCGAACTGACAGAAGATGATATAGAAACATCAACGTCTGACGAAGTTCAAAGAATTCAATCAGAAAACGACAGCGAATTTGAAGCAGATTTAGCATCTTCGCAATGTTTCAATCAAGAAGAACTAAACGATCTTATAAGAGACCTGAATCTCTCAAAGGAATTCGCTGAATTACTTGCATCCAGATTAAAACAAAAAAAATCTACTTTTTCCAGGTACTAAAATTCCATTTTATCGTAAAAGAGATCTGCTGCCTTTTTTCGCTCAGGAAAATGACTTGGTATTCTGTAACAATATAAAAGGGCTCTTAGAAAAAATGGGTTTGCCTGAATACACTCCAGATGATTGGCGCCTTTTTATTGACAGCAGTGTGGTTATTCAAAATATCCTTGTTTTTGTGCCTTTGGGACAGCAGAGCTAAAAATGAGCACTGGGTTAACAAAAATTGGCCTTCAAGAGATGTCATGATTCAAGGAAAACAAAACGTGATCAACGAACCTTTGGTTTCAAGAGAAAAAATCTTACTTCCGCCCTTGCATATCATTAGGCTAGGCCTAATGAAACAATTTGTGAAGGCTTTAAATCAAGATGGAAATTGTTTTGGTTATTTGTCACCTAAATTTCCTGGCATTAGCACGAAAAAACTAAAAGCCGGTATATTTGATGGTCCTCAAATAAGGCAACTTGTTAAAGATCCATAATTCACCACATCAATGAACGACTGAATCTAACGCTTGGTGTTCATTTGTTCAAATAGTACAAAATTTTCTTGGCAATCATAAAGCATAGAATTACGTAGAATTATTGAAAACTATGCTTTCAAATTTTAATATTCTCGGCTGTAACATGAGTATAAAAGTTCACTACCTCTACAGCCACCTAGATCGTTTTCCAGAAAACTTAGGTGATTGTAGTGAAGAAGAGGGGGAAAGATTCCATCAGGATATTAAAACTATGGAAGATCGTTATCAAGGACGATGGAATAGCCACATGATGGCGGACTACTGCTGGAGCCGTTAGCGAGACTGCCCTAGTAAACTCCATTTTAGAAAGTCGCATAAAAGGAAATTTGTATGTGATTAGTGACTAATGTAATTATGTAAATTAAGTTTTTGCAATAAATATTTAAATCCATGTGTCTTTGTTTTTTTAACTGGCAATAGTAATATTATATATTATACACAATTTTTTTTTATTTAAAAAGAACTAGATCTGATAGACAAAATCTGATAACTTTTTTACATTCTGCATCCAAAAATTACCCAGGAACAGTTAAAAAATCGCAGGCACCAAAATGTGTGTTGGCCTGTGATATCCTTTTAAAAATGTATATCTCTTCCAGTTAAAGTTCCCTGCTTGCTCTATTACTATAGCATTTTTTAAAATATTTTATATGTATTATCAATTACATTTAAGTTTAGTTTCATTAGTTTTTTTCTAAGAAATATAAATTCTCAGATTATAATCTGAAATGTCCGTGAAATTGTCAGGGAAAACCTGGAAAAATCAGGGAATTTAATAATTCAAAATTGCTAAGAACCCTGTTATATTTTTCATTTCATGTACCTCTGATGCAAAGGAAATAATAAAATTTTGTCAGCATCATCATAAAGTTTCCCCAAACATAAATTGGTTTACTCCACACTCGACTGAATGTAACTTACACACTATTTATCTCACTATTGGGATATTACCCGAACTATCGAGTCCATGCAAAACTTTTATTTCTGCGTATATTTGGGATAAATTGACTGGGCCGTTTTCGACAGGCTGACAGTTCGTGCCGCCATGATGGATTACCCAGGATGCCGTTTACGTGTTGTTGGGGGCGAGATTTTGAGCTTTTCTTTTGCATTACGTTTTCTTGTCAGTGCAGTTTGATCGGGAACTGGCTTATTGATGAAACGCGTATTGGGCCTGACAGATTTCTCTAAAGGTACTTTTTTGTAATTGCTTTGCTGCTCAAATATTTTGTTACAAAAGACAAGAAACAAGGAAAAACTAAAATGACAATAGACAATATACAATAAACAATTTATTCTTTCTTTTCAGCTACACAAAGTAGATAAGACATGTCAACAAAGGGAGGAGGAAGTAACAATAAAAACTAGAAAAACTCTTACTATTAAAAACAATATTCTGTACTGTGTAGTTATTAATCGTTTAAAGTGCAAATAAGATAAAGGACATGCATGTTTATAACAAAGTACATGCAGAATATAGGTTAAAATGTTAAAGAAAATAACAGCATTGCCCAGCAGATAAGTTTCAATTTCATTTACAGGATAAAAAGTTTCATTTAGTAGTAGCGTTTTTAAAAGGTGCTATGGTTTCAATCCTTTTTATATTTTCTGGCAGTAAGTTAAATAGTCTGCAACTTAATAATGACTAGTTTTTTTAACATATTCATTATTGTGTTTTCCAGTACAAAAATTCTCTGTATTTCGTATCGGATCCCAAGTAGCACTTTTAGTCATCAATACGTCATTGTTACCACGTTCTCTTTAAGCTGAGACTACGTAGTCATTACCAAAATGGGGAACAATTTTAGGGTAACTATTTCGTGAATAACATGTAACTGTGACTGTGACTATTATGTACATAATATGAAATTGTGTGGTTCCATTTAAGTAGCGGAATAGTAATAATTCACCCTATTTGTTACTTCCTTATTTCTGTCTTTATTTAATCCGTTTTAAAAATATGTATGGTTCGTTTTAATACAAGCAAAACAGTTATGGCGACTGCAAACACTCAAATTAGGAATATGGTGTAGAGCAGGGCTGCTCAAACTTGAACTGCTGGCGATCTACCTCAATATTTTTAGACTACTTACGATCGACTCTGACAGGCTGCAAGTATGTGTGATGCAGGGTTGTCGTACATACACGATACATACACCCTACCTACCTAGGTAGGGTGTACCGTAGCATATATAGATATTAGCTTTCCGCACAATATACATTATTTTAGTCAAGGTTTGAGTTAGGTTTAGTTAGGTTCTTCTCTACAATATCAATGAAAAAACTCATAATTATTCAAAATTTGCGAGTTTATTGGTTGTTACAAAACAAAAGTTACATATGGTGTTAAACTTCACTAAGGGGTGATTTTGGATGTTGAAGCGTGGCACTGCATGTCCTCAGCATACTTTTCATAAGATGGTACGTAACCACTGAGTGCTAATCACAAGCATGATGACATATGATCGTGAGTTAGTCGATTGCGATATTTTGACTTAATTATCTTCATTTCAGAACATGCAGACTCGCACAAGTAAGTTGACCCAAACATTGCTGTCAGTTGAAGGGCGATTTGCCTTAGATTCGGATATTTATCTTCAGATATAAAACACCAGAAATTTGTATCAGATGCTGTAACTTTGAGATGTAGATCTGATATAATCTGCACCAACTCATTTTCAACAGAACATGAATACATATTAAACTGACTTGCTATTTCAGTAGCTAATTCCTTAATGTTTTTACATGAAAAAGGATAACTCATAAATGATGCTACATTTGCCAATTTACTGCAATCATAAAAACGCATTTCGAATTGTCCCAAAATATTTGATAATTCAGCCTCATACGTATCATAATTCAACTGAGGAATTCTTGCTTTCAAAGACTGAAAATGTTTCAGATCCTTGAATGCGTTTACTGCGCTAATCATCTCAATAACAGTTTTGCCTTTACCTTGAAGCTCCAAGTTAATGGTGTTTAAGTGCATTGTGATGTCAGTCAAAAATGCCAAATCAGTCAGCCATTTTTCGTTTTTCAACATCTGAGTGTCATCACCTCTTTCGTCTAGAAAAGCTGTTATTTCGGGCAATAATTCTTGAAACCTTTCTAGGCATTTTCCGCGATTCAACCACCTGACGTCCGTGTGAAGAACTAAATCAGTGTGTTCAGCTGAATCCCTATCTTCCAACTGCAACTTAAAGAGCCGCCGTTGCAAGCTACGTGCACCGATGGAATTCACAATTTTTGTTGCAATGCCCATAATTTTCTACGTGTTTAAAACTTTTGAACACAAAACTTGTTGATGTATAATGCAACGGATTAAAGCTAAGTTTTGAGGCTACCTATAAAAAAATTAAACAAAATAACATTAAAAAATTTAATATACTAAATAAAAGTTTTTCTGAATTACAAACTCTGTTTGTGGATAATTCAAAATGGTTCAAAAACATTTCCACCGTTGACATTCCAGAGGACATTTCAAACTTTTTATCACTAGGGCCAAAATTCAGTGTTTCCTGTGAAATAAATGATTTCAAAATAGAACATTTTTTGGCTGATGTTGAAAATATTATAGAAGAAATACCTAATGACTCACAAGATCTTTTAAGGGCTAGAGTTACTAATGTAGTCACAAATTTTGTTCAAAACTCAAACACAGGACAAACGTCCCATGTGAAACATTTGTACAAAAAAACCAGAAAGTTTTTAAAAAATAATCCTGATTTATATATTTTACAATCTGACAAGGGAGGCTGTACTGTTGCGATGGATAAAGTGGAATACACGGGTAAGACTGAAACCTTATTGAGTGACACTTCTACATATGTTGTGTTAAATAAAGATCCAACCACTTCTATACAATTAGCTCATAACAATTTAATAAAAACATTAAAAACTAAAAAAGAACTCACTGAAATAGACGCCAAACATTTAATGATATATAATACCTCTTTTCCAAAACTGTATTGCCTACCGAAAATACACAAACCTAATTTGCCCTTAAGGCCAATTGTTAGTTCAGTGAACTCTACTACTTATAACCTTTCAAAATATTTGGCAAACATTTTAAAATTGAGTTTTGAGTATGAATCCAATTACAATATTAAAGACACATTTGTAAATGCTGTTAGCGGTGTTCAGCTACCACAAAACTATGTTTTAATATCGTTGGACGTGGTATCTTTGTTTACTAATATCCCACTGAGTTTGGTTATTGATATTTTAGAGCAGAAATGGCACCAAATTGAAAAATTTACTAGCTTATCGAAAAATGCGTTCATAGAACTAATTAATTTTGTGTTTAATAACACTTATTTTGGTTTTAACGGCCAATTTTATAAACAAATCTTTGGAACTCCCATGGGTTCTCCTATTAGTCCTATTCTAGCAACTATTGTCTTAGATCACTTGTTAGACACAATAATACCAAATTTGCCTTTTCACTTGCCCTTTATCTATAAATACGTAGATGATCTAATTTGCTCTGTTCCAACTGATCAGATTCAGGTTGTTTTAAATAATTTTAACTCTTTCAACACCCATTTGCAATTTACAATTGATTATGAAAAACATAAAAGTGTGCCCTTTTTAGATACTAAAGTCATAAGAACGGACGAAAACAAAATTATTTTAGATTGGTACCAAAAAGATACGTCATCTGGTAGATACCTGAATTATTTTTCAAATCATCCAACCAATCAGAAATACAATACTGTCATTGCAATGAAAAATAGGGTTACACACATTAGTGACGTTATGTATTTGCAACAGAACCTAGACAAACTTTTTGTTATGTTTGTGAACAATGGTTACCCTAAACACATTTTAAAAAAGCTCATTTATAACACAAGCTTTTATGACGGCCCCACAGAAGATAGTAATCAACAAGTAAAATATGTCAGGATTCCATTTATAAATAATCTTACCAATTCAATTATTTCACTGTTTAAGCCTTTTTCGAACATAAAAATAGCCAAATATAGCCTCATACAAAATTACTCGGTATTTTCAAAGGTCAAAGAAAAAACTCCAACTGGATGCACAACTAATTGTGTTTATCAAGTGTCGTGCTTGGGTTGTGACGGTTGTTATATTGGCCAAACTTCGCAGTGGTTAAAACAACGAGTAACACAACATAAAAGTGATTGCCATATAGGCAAAAATTCATGCGCATTGGTACAGCATCACTTGAAAACGGGTCATAAATTTAATTATAGTAATGTTAAGATACTAGAACACCATGACAGTTATAGAAATAGATTGTTTCTTGAAATGTGCCATATCAATAAGAATAAAAATGCAATTAATTCAAAATTGGACACAAATAAACTAAGCAATATTTACTGCAATATTTTAAACCAAATGTGACGATCAATAAGTAACATCCTATATACATATATTAAGTTTAAAATTCACTATTTTATGTTTTATGAAAGTATAAGAACCACTGATATCAATTTATCGGTTTTGTTTTTTTTTTTGTGTTGTTAGGCTTTTTCCATTATGGTTCAAAACATTGTTGAATGCACAGATCGTTTTATATTTGTAATAATACATGTTAAGTGTGAAAATAGTTGTCCTCAATGCACAGAATGTTGCTTTTATCGTCCTTGTTTTGTAATATGTTCGACTAACTCTTACGTTGTAAGTATATTTTAAGGAGTAATGTGACTGTATATTTTTATATATTTTCTTCTATGGTGTGTTAATTAAGATAAATTTATTGTTTCTAGTTGTCTCCTGATGAAGTCAATAAACATTTGACGAAATATTGAGATCTAAAACAATTAGAGTTTGAATAGTCACAGACCGCTTTCCCGAAACTTCTGACGTAAATTAAAAAAAAAATATATATATATATATATATATATATATATATATATATATATATATATTGTTTAAACTGAGACGGCCAAGGCAAAATGCGATAACGCCGCGTCGTCTATAGATCTGCTTAATAATCATTTTCTTTTGAACTTGTATTTTGAAGGAACATGTTTACAGTTGTGCAATAAACGTCGCTAAGAAAACTAATCTTTGTTTTGCTCTCACAATTGCCCGCTCTTCCAAAAGTCATTGATATATTTTCTTAGATTTTTTTGAAAACAAAGTAATATATAAAGATCCCCTTTTTTCATTTCTTTGTTTCGTTCTTTTCTTATTTCTTAAAGAAATATTATCACAAGATTAAAATGATTCAAACAGTAAATTAGGCTTCAAACATCAGGAAAAATAAACCTTTATCTCCAGGTAGCAACAGGTATCTAAATAGGTAAGCAATTAACTATATCCGAAAAATCGTAGTATTTCGTAATTCTAAAACCTTTTATATTTGGAAAACCGTTACTTTTAGATACATGGTATATTATATAAAAAATATATAAAATGTGGTATAATATATTTAAAACAACAAAGTTTGCACTTGCCTTGCTTCTTTGAAACACCTGTATACATTAACATATACGCATATGAAAAAGCAGACGAGTCAAACAACTTTTGTTTGTATCATTTTTTTTCTAATTTCACAAATATTCGAGATACTTCCATAAGGACGGTGCGGGTTCCTTTTAATCTATCAGAAAATGTTTAATCAATTTTTAGTTAAGTTAAATCAGCTTGACGAACTGGACCCTCGGGAGTATTTAAATATTGATTGAATCAATTTCAAGTCCCTTATGAACATCCCCTGGACGTTGTGTTTCTCTGTAGTGAAGTAAGTGTTGGTTATTTCAGGGTTTAACCTAAGCCGTTTGAAGGATTCTCCGTGGAAATTAATGGTACATGAAGTTTGCTGTGGTTTTGCGGTCGAATGCGATTCCCTCGCGTATCACCTCAAGACAGTCTATGCTTTTTAATAGGAGTATTCCGAGTAATTACGTGACTGGGGAATGCAGCAACGTGGAAGCACTGAAATTGTGTTGCACCGTGTTGCAGAAATGGTTTACGACATCATTTGTATCAGTTTATTTTAGCATTAAGTATTTTTCCTATAATTTAATTGATTATTGTTTATAAGAGGCAATTTTAATATTATTGTTTTTTTACTCGATTAGGTTGTAATTTTATTACACGAAATATAGATCGCATGCTTTTCAGACGGTTTATTATTAAGTTCTTTTAATATTCTTGGCGCTATCAATCCGAGTTTTGTTAAACAATATTTTATCTTTGTCATATAGATGGCAGCACAGCACATTAGTTTAGCATCGAATAGGATATCAATTTTGTAGTATTTATTTCTATTTAAGAAAAAGAAAAAAGGACAATTAAGCAATGAATGTTAAGCTGAATAATTGTTTTAATATTTTACAAAGTAAATAAGTATTAAATTACATTGATCTTGAAAACTTTTTTTGCTTCAATCTTATGTAAGCCCTGGCGTCATTTTCTTTCCCTCTTTTTGAGATATGTTTTTTTATATTGCTTCATTCTCTACTTTTAGCATCTATTATGTTCTAAATTGTACATATTTCACCATCATTCCAAGACCACAAGACCATATATATCAATTCCGCGCTAACAAACTACCTCAATGGGGCCCTATCTGATTTACGAAAGGGAATGAGATATCAGATGCTACTCCCTTGAAGCCCTCGATACAATTATATCTACGTTCTCGACAAATATTACAATAATATCTCGCAAGAGCTCCGACACAATGGAATGTAGACTGATAACGTGTTTTCGTCGAATTGATCAAAACGATATTAAATATTGTTGAATTTATGATAATTTGTTTTTCTGAGTCACAAAAAAAACAGATATTTTGTATTCCTGCCATTGTTGAGTGATATTTTTATTAACTTCACATATAGCAAGGAAACACTTGACAAGATAAAATTATAAAAAAAAAAATAATCTTGCTTCTCTCTCTGCTTTATTTAATACTATGCTTGCATAAATAGTTGACTACAAGTCTCGTGTTTGGTAATATACCTACGCTTGAGGTGGACAGGCTATATATTTATATATATATATATATATATATATATATATATATATATATATATATATATATATATACACTCGTTACTCGGGCTAACAAAATCAACATGAAATGAGAGTAGGAAATTTTCAAGAAAGGTTTAGTGTCAATTTCTGGGCTGATGTCGTTGGTAACAGAAGAATTTGGCCAATTTTATTTCAAGACCAATTAACAGGGGTTAGGTACTTAGGCTTTCTCCAAAATGAAATTGAGCAACAGCTTAATGATCTACCTTTGGAAGTTTTACGCGGAATTTACTTCCTGCAAGATCGAGAACTACCTCACATACCAGCAAAGTTCTTAATTATTTAATTGAACATTCTAATATAGTTATTGCAACCAATGGCGCAATACGGTGGCCCGCCTGTTCACCGGATCTCACTGTTCTCGATTTCTTTATTTGGGGATATGTTAAAGAAACAGTCTATGTAACAGCCCCAGCCACTCTTGAAGTCTTAAAAGAAAGGATTGTACGTGTATTTAGAAGTATTACGCCTCAACAACGAATAGAGACTCTATTCGGACGCGAGAAAGAAAGCTTCGAAAATACCAAATGTGATTTTGACGAAACGTCAGCAAAACTGTTCTTTTCAGAACGACAGTAGTGAACGGATGTACACCCGGAATGAAAACACATTGTATTTTTCCATCCGTGAAGGAGTAAAAATCAACACATATATATATATATATATATATATATATATATATATATATATACAGGGTTCGCCAAACTCAGTGGCGTATTAGAAGTATATGGAGAACGAGTAAAGATATTTACTTGAGATTTGGGTAAGGTTCATACTAAGAAGTGAACTATATTTTAAAAATATTTTCGAAGTTGCGGCGTTGCCAGCTCTATTGCAGACAGACAGGAAGTTTCTTTTTTTTAATACAATACCCTGTATATTATTGCATTGTCAAATTCTACGAACTATTCTGAGCATTTTTTATGTAGTATGTTCTATACCTATTTTGAGCAGTTTTGGAAATAAAAATTATTTTCTAATTTTTAAGGGTCAAATCGGCTTCAATGTAAAACACGATATATTTTTAGAATATTGTCCCAGAATTCTGAAATTTTTATACGAGTTTCCGAACATGTAGGTTAATTGACGGCTGAAGGTATTTTTTAATAAAAGGTTATACAGGGTGTATAAAAATATAGCTTATTCGCGAGGAACAGAATGTCCATAACTCGATTTTTTTTAAATGGAACACCCTGTATATTTTAATTGCATCAAATAGAGAGAGACCGTGCCTTTCAAATGACATTAGGTGTTCCTATACCTATCTCTGATGGGTAATGAATTAAATGGCATTTAAAAGAAAAAATCGACCATTTTATTATTTTCTGGAAAAGAAATCTATGTTAAAAGCACTAAATAGACAAGTAAACATTTTTGTCAATAATATATCTATCTTAATGATAACTAAATGAAAATACGTTTGTTGAGAAAAATCTATAGTTTAATATTTACAATATGTATTCACAAACGCTTTAGATAAAAAATTAACGATACAACCGAATAAAACAATATTACAAAAATATAGCTAACAACAGAACTATCCCCAAATGAATTGTCAGTAACTGAACTGTTTAAAGCGTCCTCCATTAACTCTGAGGCATTCCAGAACTTGTGTCATTACATGACTCGTTGCTTTTTGAATCTCTTCCGCGGATAATGCCAGCAGTGCTTCTCTTGTCCGATTTAGGAGTTCTTCCTTTGTTTCTACTGGCGTCTGATAAACTATCCCTTTTACCCTGCCCCAAAGATGGAAGTCGAGAGGGGTAAGGTCTGGGGACCTAGGTGGCCAAATCCATGGACCTCGTCGGCCAATCCATCTGTCTTCGAAGATTGTAGTAAGTTCCGTACTTACTTCGTTTGTACAGTGAGCCGGTGCCCCATCTAACTGATACCAGCAGCTCCGGAGTAAGTTCAATGGTAACTCGTCGAGAAAATCAGAAACTATAGTTTTCAATATTTCCAAATATTTTTCAGAATTTAAATTTTCATCGTAAAAGCAAAACTTTATTTTGTCATTCATCATGAGGCAAAATACATTGAAACTGAACTTGTATTGAAAACCTTTTTCTCTGATAAAATAAGGATTTTCTTTGGACCAAAAATGTGAATTTCTTCTGTTAAATATCCCTTCTTTTGTGAATTTGCTCTCATCCGTCCAAATAACTTTTTTTAAAAAGTTGGGATCTTCTTGTGTACGCATCAGGATCATTTCGCAGTATGCGACGCGCTGAGGAGGATCAGTAGGCTCTAAAGCCTGGGCTGTTATAAATTTACAATTATGCATTCTATGTTTGTGCAAAATTCTTTCCACCGTTTTGTAAGAAATGCCTAAATCTTTCTCTGCGCTATTAATTGATGCGTGAGGGTATGTATGGAAATAAGACAAAACAGTAATTTCATTGTCTTCGTTACCTGTTACAGGTTTGACTTGAAGTCTTGGTCTTTTAACATTATTGTACTCTCTGTAATTCTTCTCTATTCTTTTAAACTTTTTCTCGTTCATTGGGACAGAATCTGGATAAAGTTGATTAAATTGTCTACATGTTCTTGATATAATTTTATCATTGACCGTGTACCTAAAACAAATTTAGAATTTCTACACTTGAGTAAGAATTTGCCATTTTAAATTAGTGAATTTTTGACAACTATGCATATTAAAAACAAATGTTCTCTGTTTGGTTTCCTGGGAGATGACAGGCGTGCACAACCTACTATTTAAATAATCTTTCGTTTTACGAGATATTCGTGCTTCTACTAAATGGCATCTAATTAATTAATCATCAGCGATGCTAATACTACTGAAAGGTAATTTTTTCTCTGTTGGATGCAACAAAAATATACAGGGTGTTCCATCGTGAGTATTGTTTTATTCGGTAGTATCGTTAATTTTTTATCAAAAGCGTTTGTGAATACATATTGTTACTATTAAATTATCGATTTTTCTCCAGAAAAGTATTTCCATTTAGGTATCATTAAGACAGATATACGTAGAAATAACTTGCCAGTATTTGACAAAAATGTTTACTTCTCTATTCAGTGCGCTTAAAATAGATTTTTTTTACAGAAAATACTAAAATGGTCGATTTTGTTTTAAAATGCCACTTAGTTCATTACCCATCAGAGATAGGTATAGGAATACCTAATGTCATTTGAAAGGCAATGTCTTTCTCTATTTGATGCAATTAAAATATACAGGGTGTTCCATTTAAAAAAATCGAGTTATGAACATTTCTGTTCATCGCGAATAAACTATATTTTTATACACCCTGTATAACTTTTAATTAAAAATTACCTTGAGTCGTCAATTAACCTACATGTTCGGAAACTCGTATAAAAATTTCAGAATTCTGGGACAACGTTCTAAAAATATATCGTGTTTTACATTGAACTCGATTTGACCCTTAAAAATTAGAAAATAATTTTTATTTCAGAAACCTCTCAAATAAGGTATAGGACATACTACATAAAAAATGCTCAGAATAATACATAGAATTTGACAATGCAATAATATACAGGGTATTGTATTTAAAAAAAGAAACTTTCTGTCTGTCTGCAATAGAGCTATATATATAAACTTCGAAATTATTTTTAAAATAAAGTTCACTTCTTAGTATGAAACTTACCCAAATCTCAAGTAAATATCTTTATCGTTCTCCATATACTTCTATATATATATATATATATATATATATATATATATATATATATATATATATATATATATATATATATATATATATATATACAGGGTGCCCCAATAGTGCGTTTTCGGTTGATATCTTGATAACGGATAGCAATATAAAAAAGTTCAAATACAAAAGTTGTAGAACAATACGGGCTACATAACCTAAAATTATTTTCATTTATACAGGGTGTCTCAAAAATCTGTAGCGAAGCAAGGTTGTGTTTTTTCTTATGTGACACCCTGTATATTTTTTGCATATTTAGATTCTGCTCGTGATTCTACACATTTTTTGTATAACATGTCCTATGTCTAAATCTGTTTAGTTGTAGTTTTTCTAATATCCGCCATTTTGTAAAAAATTATGAATTGCAGTGCCTTTTTTCAAACGACGTGGGCCGTTGGCTTTTTGATATAGGATTATGATGATGCCTTAGATAATCCTAAAGTAAAAACAAATGAAAACGGGGAAAATGTTGTCATGGCAAAATGTCAAACTCTTGTATTTGTGTAGTAACGGTGGTCAAATTGATTCAAAATGAATTTTTCTAGAGAAGAATTGATTAACATGATTTATGTTTTGGGCGCAAGTGATCAAAATTGTTTTTTACCAAGTAGAGTTTATGCGCAACGGTTTAGCAATGCCCAACGTCATCCTCATGAGGTATCATTTGTCAGACTCAAAGAACGATTTGAAAGAACTGGATGTGTCGATTACGAACTAAAATTGGATAGGCAGAAAAGAGCCGTAAATGAAGAAACTGAATATCTTGTTATGCAAACTTTAATTGAAAATCCTCATATTTCATGTAGGCAGTTAGAAAAGGAGAGAGGTGTTGCTAAATCTACGGCAAATAGAATAATTAGAAAACATAAATTTCACCCATACCATATTCAACTGGTACAAGAGCTGAATCAAGACGATTTCAATCGAAGACTTGATTTTGTACTTGGGCATTAGCAAAAAATAGAGAAGAACATGATTTTTTCAATAACATTTTATTTACCGACGAAGCGACATTTCATAAAAATGGATACGTCAACCGACATAATTTCCACTATTATAGTTCTGAAAACCCCAGATTCATTATCCCCTTGGATCACCAGCATAGATGGTCTCTTAATGTATGGGCTGGTATAATCGGTAACCGTATCATTGGACCTTATTTTTTCGAAAATAGAGTTAATGGAGACACTTTCCTAAATTTACTGCAAAACAGTTTGCAGGAGTGGATTGACGAATTACCTTTGAATCTAGTGAGGCGGATGTGGTTCCAACTAGATGGCGCTCCGGCACATTTTAGCAGGCAGGTGAGGCAATTTTTAGACGCGAATTATGAAAATAAATGGATTGGTAGGGGAGGTCCAGTATCATGGCCGGCAAGGTCTCCGGACCTCACAAAACTAGATTTTTTCTTGTGGGGTTTTGTTAAAGAGCAAGTTTACCAAACGCCACCCACTACCATAGAGAATATGAAAATGAGAATTAGAAATGCATGTACAAATATCAATGCCGCGATGCTGAATAGAGTTAACAATTTCTTTGTGAATCGGCTACAAGTGTGTGTTGAAAGAAATGGTGGTCATATTGAACATTTAATCAAGTGATTGTAGGACTTCTTTTTCTGTTGTCTCTCTTTAATTAAAATATTTATTTGCCTTTTTACATAAAGAAAAATAGTAGACTGAATTTTTAATTTTGCATTTTTTACTGTGTATTAATGTACAGGGTGATTCACCGAGATTTGCCACCCCCCTTAATTCCTTTATACAAAAGTGTCCCTCGGATATCAACTTTGTTATTTTAAATGGAACACCCTGTATATTATTACATTTTTGGATTCCTCGGAAAATTCTATAAATTCGATAATAAAGCAAATTCTAAGGCGATTGCCATTGAAAACCAAATAATAAATACAAAAATGTCAAAATCTAGGGAACTATGACAAATAGGTATAGGACATATTTACAACGAAAGATAGGGTTTTGGGTCACGAATAGTCTAAAATATTAAAATACTATAGATTCCATTTAAAAAAATGAAGATATGATGTTTTTAATTTTTTTAATTTCCGACAAATTTTGTTCACGTTTAAAGTCAACCCATACTTGTGTTAATGTTCCTGCCAAAAATCATAATCCTATATCAAAAAGCCAACGGCCCACGTCGCTTGAAAAAAGGCACTGCAATTCATAATATTTTACAAAATGGCGGATATTATAAAAACTATCAGATTTAGATATAGGACATGTTATACCAAAAATGTGTAGAATCACGAGCAGAATCTGAATATGCAAAAATATACAGGGTATCCCATAAGAAAAACACAACTTTGCTTCGCTACAGATTTTTGAGACACCCTGTATAATTGAAAATAATTTTAAGTTATGTAGCCCGTATTGTTCTACAACTGTTGCATTTGAACTTTTTTTATATCGCTATCCGTTATCAAGATATCAACCGAGAACGCACTATTGGGACACCCTGTATATATATTTATATATATATATATATATATATATATATATATATTACATATACTATATATACATATATATATATATATATATATATATATATATATGTATATATACATATATATATATATATATATATATATATATATATATATATATATATATATATATATGTATATATATATATATATGTATATATAGTATACCCACGACGAACTACGGCGGCGATCGATTTCTCAGAAAGCAGGCTTTAGAAAAATTTGAAATTTTGGCTTTTATTATATATACATAATATACTTTAAAAAATCGTTAAAAGTTACTTTTTTCAAATGGAAACCCCCAATTTTTATAATTTTATCCTATTTAACACTTAAAATAAGGGTGATTTTGTATAAAGTTGTCTATTCCAAAAATTTGTAGTTTTTGGGTTATTGACGATTTAACATGTTAATGTTGCTTCTATAGTAACCAATTGATTTTGTTTTCGCCAGGCCTCTCTATAATGGCCAACGAACAAGAAAACTTAGAAGCCGTCTGGCATTATTAGAATAAAAAATGTTAAATCGTCAATAACTCAAAAACTATAAATTTTTGGAATAGACAACTTTATACAAAGTCACCCTTAATAAATAATAGAGACTTCGATAAGCAGATATTTATAGTTATGTCTAGACCTGCAAACGTCATTTTTTACATAAAATTCAAAATATCTCAAAAACAGCTTACTTAGGTATAGGATATTATACATAAAATATACCTAGAATGTTTCGAGGATCAAAAATTCGATAATATACAGGGTGTTCTATTTAAAAAGAAGAAAGTTGACGTCTACTTCCCGTATAACCGGAAGTGCCGCCATCTTGAAAATATCTTGCGCGAGTTGCCCCATCGACTTTAGTTAGCTGTCAAAATTTCAAATTTTTCCAAAGCCTACTTTCTGAGAAATCGATCGCCGCAGTTCGTCGTGAGACACCCTATATATATATATATTCATATGCTTCATTTTTATATGTCAAAGTGACAGTCATCGTTCTCGAACAGCTTCCGTAAATAAAAAATAATTTAAAGTGATATGTTGGGGTACTTTTTTCTGTAAATCAATCATCACATTTGTGAAATATTTTCTTAAAAAAAACTCATGATATCGCTTAAAAATGTAATTCTGTTTATAAAAAAATAGAAAATCAATAGCGAAACCTGTATTTTTCCTGTATTGGGCGTTTGAAAATAATAAATGGATAGTTACCATTAAATTAATTTAGAAATAACTGCCATTTTACACTGAAGGTGTTCTAATTAAAACGCATTATCGATACCTTTGTGCTTGCAGTATGGCTCGCAACATTATAAATATATTAATTAAAATACGTCAGTGAACGAACGGCAGGGATATGGCTTTCGTAATTACCAGCGCTATTATAATTTATACCTAACGCGTATCAATAATAATTTATAATTATTACTTAATGTCCCATAACATTAAATTTGTTTATTCCGGTATTTGTTACATGAATCTAAATTGGTATGCGTTTTTCATTGGCCGCTACAGTCGAATAATGTTTAATATAAAATGTACATTATTGCGTAAAATATTTAATTACTCTAATTACTATAGTTTATATTAATTATTGTAATATGTAGTTTTTGTCGATTTTAATGTGTTGGGAAAATCTAAATTTAATAAATACTTTTTCGTAATAAGCCGAAGTTTGAAATAACATATATATTCTGCCGCAGGGCTCTGAAACGAAGAAAATGTATTTTATAGATTTTGATTTTTTACTTCTTTCTTAAAGAGAACTATAGTAATCGTGAAAAAAAATCACCCTGCGAGATTTTTGAGATCTTAGGTTTAAGGTTCCTAGATACCGAGAAATGTGTTTTCTCAATTCCGTCGGTCTATCTGTCTGTCTGTTCACGGCGTAGCTAAAAAACTACTTACCCGATTGACTTGAAGTTTTGGTCAAAAGTTAAGGGTCATATGGAGATGACCTGGTAATATTTTGGTAAAAATCCAATATGGCGAAACAAAATGGCGGCCTAGTGAGATGTTAAAAAAATATTTGAAAAAACTACTTATCTAATTTGTCTCAAATTTTTCATAGAAAATCAAGCATTATCGTAAATCAACTAGGAAAATGTTGGTATGAATTCAAGATAACGAAACAAAATGGCGACTTCAACCTGAAAAAATTACTTACTAAATTACAGATGACGTTTGTAGAATATTAAAATTATTTGAAAATAACCCATATGTTTCATATATAGTAGGCTTTGATATACACGTTCTATTCAAATAAGTATATATTATCAGTAACCCCGTCTCGGAAATTGACTGCATGTATCTCTATAAATATTCTATCCAACGTTGTGAGCTTTGTCACATCCTAAACAAGTATAAATTACGATGGAACACGAGTCGCCGCACAGACGAGTCATATTTTTCTCTCCTGAAATATAACTCCTTCATGACGGAGCGGCGTTAGAAAACATCTAATAAAATACTCTTGTCATTTCTCATTTTCTGTTCGCCAATTTGTAAAGCCCTATTACCTCTGTAAAAAGTATGACTTGTGATTAGGGGTTCTTTTTGTTTGAATATTTTAAGTTATAGTCTAGTGTTTACTAATTCTTTGGATAGAGATACATTTTTGCAGACATTGGGGAATATTCAGGGTGTTGCCGAAATGGTCCCATATCAAGCATAAAAAAATTTAGCGCGTTCAATATGTTTTACAAGTTTACGCGATCGCCGGAGACAATATTTATTGTGTTCACCATATCATCAGGAAAGCAAGTATGCTTGTTAATATCGTGTTTCATATGGTTTTCCGGGTTTTTAATGACACGAGTTCAATTTGTCTTATCATTTTAAATGTTTGACAATGTGTATTGTTCATTTTCTATAAATGAGTCTAGATTTTATATAATATTAATACTGTGATACCGGCAAAATTTCATATAGAACTGACCCAGTAGCCATTTAATATTGTACCTATAATATTTATTTGAATTACGAATTGTTCGAGATAGCCGCAATCTTATTTACGGGACTGTTTTTACCCACTTACCCCTCCCCCCAAGCTATTATTATTGCACGATAATTAGATATATAGGTGAAGAAGTATTGTATATGCAAAAATATCCCAGTACATAGTTGGGCTTTTTTTGAAACTCAGATTTCCTAAAACTAGGGCAAATGCTTTGTTTGACATCGAATAATTGTAGAAGTCATTGGCGTAGATCCTTTTTTCTAGATTTCAATAAATTAAATTTTTTTTGTATATAAAGTTTTGTTACCTCCAGGGGGGGATAAAACAGCTCCCTATAAATAAAAAAAACTGTTAATTGTTTATTTATGCGGTAAAATGTTTGTTATAGTGTGAATGTTAATACAATGTTTCAAAAACGACGAAACACTACAAATTTGTTTTATTTTTTTGCATATAAATATATTTTTTCGCTATATATGGATTACCCTAGGGATATGACACAACTTTCTAAAAAGGAAAATGTTTTTTATTTGAAATCTATATCTGTATTTGCAGGCTCTTTAACTTTTTCAAAAATTGGAAATTCAAAGTTTGGAGTTTGTTTGGAGAATTATATTTTTGTATTTATCTCGTAGCAGTAGGTATATAAAATCACATTTATTTAACGCGCTTGTATTAACTTCACTTGAATGTGACTAACTAACTATATATGTATGTAAATATATCTAGAAAGTCGATAACAGTCTACTTCTAATTGTCGTATCGATTTGAAATTTGATTTGAGATGTTAAAAAAATATTTGAAAAAACTACTTATCTAATTTTTCTCAAATTTTTCAAAGAAAATCAAGCATTATCGTAAATCAACTGGTAGAATGTTGGTATGAATTCAAGATAACGAAACAACATGACGACTTCAACCTGAAAAAATTACTTCATGGATTGATTTAAAATTTTGTGCGGTAATTAACTATGGTATAAATATGAAGTGGAAAAATTGTGGTATGACTTCAAGAGAGAGCGGAACAAAATGACAACCAAATAAAATGTTAAAATGTAAAAAATCAAAATTTATAAAGGAAATTTCTTGGTTTCAAAGCCCTGTGGAGGAATATATATTATTCGAAACGTCGGCTTTTTATAAAAAGCGTTTTATTAAAATTAAATCTTGCCTACCAATTAAAATCAACTAAAATTACATATTACAATAATTAATATAAACTATAGTCATTAGAGTAATTAAATATTTTACGCAATAATGTAGATTTTATATTAAACATTATTGGGCTGTAGCGGCCAATGAAAAACGCATACCAATTTAGATTCATGCAACAAATACCGGAATAAACAAATTTAATGCTATGCGACATTAAGTAATAATTATAATTTATTATTGATACGCGTTAGATATAAATTATAATAGCGCTAGTAATTACGAAAGCTATATCCCTGCCGCTTGTTCACTGACGTATTTTAATTAATATATTTATAATTATGCGAGCCATATTGTAATAACAAACGTATCGATAATGCGTTTCAATTAGAACACCTTCAGTGTAAAATGGCAGTTATTTCTAAATTAATTTAATGTTTATATTATGTATCGAAACATTCCATAGACAGACTAGTCTACATGTTGAGATCAGGGTTGGGTAGGTAAAAAATTTTGAATATTCTACCATATTTTCTATACCAACTTATTTCCTACATTTTCTACATGCTCAAACGTAGAAATTTTTAACTATATTTGGTGTGTTTCATTTGATATTTTGTCTCGGTAAACAGGGTGCGAGTAATTAGCGGCTAGTGAAAACAAATTCGAAGCCACCTTTTGCCGTTTTTTAAGACATGGTGCGTATTCATCAAAACCTTCAGAAAGGCTTAATAGCATCCATTCTTCTGTTGCATCCGCGATTGAGGCTTCAGTACATTGTAATTTGTTAATAAGTTTGCAAACTGGATCAAATATTGTAACACTATCTTCAACTTGCTTATTTAGATGTTCGTCAAATACTAGTTTTGTTATGCTTTGTTTAAAATTAGTCGCTTCAGCAATTATTGTTCGCATTGGCTTCAAGTTCTCTAGATAATTTACAAATGAGTCTCTAAACGAACACCATCGAGTTTCCCCAGCTAAAATTACCCTTTTACCGCCTGATTTTAATAAAGCGTTTTCAAGGTCAGGCGAGGAATATTCTTTTAAAACAGACTGAATTTTCCCAGCTATATTTTCGGATACTAATTCTTTTGCTAGTAAATTCGCTGTATGACTATTACAGTTTGTATACCATACATTTATTTGAGATCCCATCTTTTTCATATTGCTTGCATTGTCCAAACAGATCGCATATATATTAGTGTTATAAACTTCTGTGGCTAAAACTACACATTTTTCAACAATTTCTTGCAGTTTGTCCCCAGTTTCTTTCTCACCTGTTAATTAAATGATTCCAAAAATGCTATATCACCATCAACATTGTGAATTAGACAAACAACGTTTTTTTTGAGTTACTTGATGATTTTTTCCATCCATCAATAAGTATAACAGATTCTTGATCAAAATTTTTAATAGATTTTTTACAATTATCGTAGCACCTTGAAAGGAAAGTTGATGATAATGTTTTTCTCGTGGATAACTTATACGATGGGCGCAAAAGTTTAATAAATTTTTTTAAAATGGCCCGATTCAACAACCGAGAAAGGTATATTAAATCCGAACGTAAACTCACATAGAGCCAGATTCAAATTTTCTTGCTCCATAAATGTCATTCTTTCACAAGATCCTAGGAGCGCAATCGGCATATTGGCAGATTTGTTTGCCTTTTTCTTAGAAGTCAATGTGCAATTGTCAAAGAAAGGCCAGCCACAGTTACTACAAAAGTCAATAGTGGCTGCTTTATCACCGTGAGGGCAATTGGCAAATGGGCAATGCCCTCCCAAGAAATACACATTTTAAATTAACAAAAATAATTGCCAAAGTAACATTTTAAATGAAACAACATTGGCTTGCACCTTATACCCTATTTCGTAATATTTTCGTGCGATATGCATCTATTTCTTTTTTACTCGGAATACACAGGAGGCAACAAGCAATTTCGGAAAATTAAAGTAAAGATATTTTAACAAATAGAGAGAAATAGAATATGTTATGGGCAAAATACGTACGAGGGAGCGAGACAAAAGAGCATAGTCTAAGCAATACCCGTTTGCCAATCAAAGCCCACATCCCTTTTCTACGCGCAAACGGAAGATGGATCTAAAAGTTTCTAAAAGATCTAAAAAATAATAATAATAAAACTCAGTGAATTGAAAGATACCAAAAAATTTAGCAGGGAATGCTGATCTGTTGATTTTACGAATAGTTTTGGGGAGAATTTAGATTCTCCAAGTTAATTACTTTCAGGTTTTTAAGAATGGGAGCCCTGCCTGCCTACGAACCATTCTATCTATTGATTTTTGAACTGGGCGGTCTGAAATTGTTAGTTTATAGTGTATAGGTAGGTATACCGAGGTTTTTTTACTTATGAACATATCTTCTTGAGTATCTAGCTCTCTATGCCGAGACTGAGTAAAACACACGAACACACCTTTTTTTTTGATTAGGAGAACATTTCAAATTTTTGTAACTCTATAAACAGTTTTGTTTACCTACTAGTAAACACTGAACTAACAAAAATGATAGTTCTTGTTTTAAAATCGGTTATAATTTGCATCGCAAAAAAATCCCTACCATATTTTTCTTACTCTAGGCGCCACTGAAAATCACTTGGGCTGCTAATAAAACATCTACCTACCTTATTTTGCATAGAGCTCACAGAAGAGGTAGATGCCAATGATGTTGATTCCCGGTTCAAAAACGAATCAAGTATAGAAGAAATAGCGGAACTCTCACCCTGGGTATCAGGTGTTTGTTGATCATTGCAATCAAAGTGAGTTGCAAAAAATGTATTATTTCTTTTTTCTGAGATTGGAGAAATTGTATTTGTCCTATTTCCAAGCCTTGCAAGTTTACATAATCTACTATTTGCATCTACATTTGACTCCTATGAAGAAATTTGAAGTATATCTTCCCTTGATTTTATTGGCGTCTTGCAAATATTTCTGTGTGCAAAAAGTCTTTGTTTTGCAGTATTTTTCAATATTTTCTAATAGTAATTGCAGAAATAAGCGTTTTTTTCCTTTTACCTTTATTTCTTGGAATTCGTATTTTGCCCAAAAATCATGTTTTGGTCGCCCAGCCATTGTTTGATATTATAACAACGATTAATCAATCAATTTTTAGTTACACAGAACAATAAAACGACAGTGATTCTTAAAACAACTTTCTGTGAAGTCCAGGAGTTGCTGAGGATGGGTCAATTGACGACTAATGTACGCCGGCGACATCAGTGTATTTTGTCGTCTGTCAACGAATAGGGCGTTCGCTGTTACAGAATAGAGAGTTGGCACGCGCAAATTAACGTCCGATTTCTGTGTGCGTGCAGTCTTACACTTTAAACACTTATGATAATTAATAAAAATATCAAGAAAGAAAGTTTTAATGCTGTAAAAGATATTTTAATAAACTATTATTATTATTATTATTAATAATATTCTACATATGCTACATTTTCTACGCAATTTTCTACATACACGAAGAAAATTAATTTTCTACGTGTCGTTACCCAACCCTGGTTGAGATATGTAATTTTATTAAATATTTACTTCAATTAATTTAAAGTTAGATATTTTTATTCGGCCCTCGCGGTATGAATACTGCAAACAAATGGATATATGTTTCATATATTATATTTAATATAGTAGGCTTTGATATACACGTTCCATTCAAATAAGTATATATTATCAGTAACCCCGTCTCGGAGTAATTGACTGCATGTATCTCTATAAATATTCTATCCAACGTTGTGAGCTTTGTCACATCCTAAACAAGTATAAATTACGATGGAACACGAGTCGCCGCACAGACGAGTCATATTTTCTCTCCTGAAATATAACTCCTTCATGACGGAGCGGCGTTAGAAAACATCTAATAAAATACTCTTGTCATTTCTCATTTTCTGTTCGCCACTTTGTAAAGCCCTATTACCTCTGTGAAGTATGACTTGTGATTAGGGGTTCTTTTTGTTTGAATATTTTAAGTTATAGTCTAGTGTTTAAGGGTTTTGAAAACAAATGCATAATGACTAATTCTTTGGATAGAGATACATTTTTGCAGACATTGGGGAATATTCAGGATGTTGCCGAAATGGTCCCATATCAAGCATATTAAAAATATGTTGAAAAATGACAGATTAGCGCTATTAATATGTTTTACAAGTTTACGCGATCGCCGGAGACAATATTTATTGTGTTCACCATATCATCAGGAAAGCAAGTATGCTTGTTAATATCGTGTTTCATATGGTTTTCAGGGTTTTTAATGACACGAGTTCAATTTGTCTTATCATTTTAAATGTTGACAATGTGTATTGTTAATTTTATATAAATGCGTCTAGATTTTATATAATATTAATACTGTGATACCGGCAAAATTTCATATGGAACTGACCCAGTAGTCATTTAATATTGTCCCTATAATATTTATTTGAATTATGAACTGTTCGAGATAGCCGCAATCTTATTTACGGGACTGTTTTTACCCACGTTTATAGTCCAAGCTATTATTATTGCACGATAATTAGATATATAGGTGAAGAAGTATTGTATATGCAAAAATATTCCCAGTACATAGTTGGACTTTTTTGAAACTGGGATTTCCTAAAACTAGGGTAAGTGTTTTGTTTGACATCGAATAATTGTAGAAGTCATTGGCGTAGATCCTTTTTTCTAGATTTCAATAAATTAAATTTTTTTTTGTATATAAAGTTTTGTTACCTCCAGGGGGGATAAAACAGCCCCCTATAAATAAAAAAAACTGTTAATTGTTTATTTATGCGGTAAAATGTTTGTTATAGTGTGAATGTTAATACAATGTTTCAAAAACGACGAAACACTACAAATTTGTTTTATTTTTTGCATATAAATATATTTTTTCGCTATATATGGATTACCATAGGGATATGACACAACTTTCTAAAAAGGAAAATATTTTTTATTTGAAATCTATGTCTGTATTTGCAGGCTCTTTAACTTTTTCAAAAATTGGAAATTCAAAGTTTTTTGTTTTGGAGAATTATATTTTTGTATTTATCTCGTAGCAGTATATAAAATCACATTTATTTAACGCGCTTGTATTAGCTTCACTTGAATGTGACTAACTAACTATATATGTATGTAAATATATCTAGAAAGTCGATAACAATGTACTTCTAATTGTCGTATCGATTTGAAATTTTGCAAGTGTTTGTAATTCGGCTGACACTACCATAATTTATTACCATCGAATTAATTTGGTCAACTTGAGAGTCCCGCTGGTATCGGCTACATACTTTAATACCCATGGTACCAGATAGTATACGCTTCGAGTTTTGACTCGTTTGGTTTGTATTGACGAGCCCAATACATTACCAGTAATATATTAAAGATATTTTAAGTAAAAACTGAATTATAGTTTAAAAAACTAGAAAACACGCTTTTGTGATAACAATGTAATTTATTACAAATATTTTGTTAGGATATATACATTTTACCCTTGACAATTCAAAAACTAAGCCAAAAAGCGTTGAGCTATATAAATTCTTTAATTAATTAAAAATACCAAGAGAACGTTTATAAACTGCTTTATAAACCAAAAGTCGATTCAAAAACCGAGAAACAAATATTTGACATTTATTTTTGTTTGTTGTCATAAGAATTTAATTTCAGAAAATTTTCATTTATTTGTGTGTTTTTGAAAAAAAAGCACATACAATTATATATTTTTGAAACGGTAAACAAAGACAAATTGAATAGTCTATAAATATACAGGGTGCTCCATTTAAAAAATAAAGTAGGGTCTGATAACTTTCTGATCTGACCCTGTATACAAGCTCCGAAGGCGGAATTGAGTTCTACGGGAAAAGTTATATAAGAAACAGTTTTCACATTTTCGATAAGTTATCTCTTATGCAAAAATTTAGCTCTGTATCTTAAAAGCTTAAAGGGCTATGGAAATTTTATTAACGGCATCTTTAGTTTTACGAAAAAGTACCACACTGTCGTGAAAACCCCAACTTTCTATCTGTAAAAATAATGGAGATACCCCGCAAAAATACCCAAAATGGGACAACCTGTACAAGCACATTCATTGCTTAAGTCGTTTGTCAGGGTCCAGGACTCAACCCAGTTCAGAAGAGCGGAAAACGCATAACGTTTAAGCATTGCTATCTTTTATTCAAGGCTAAGGTCATGGTATGTAAAAAGAGTTGCCATTTTAGTGAGGGTTTGTATAGCTTTTTCTATGCAGTATTTTGTTTCATGTCAACAGTCCCATGTACTATATTCGATCAAGTACTGTTTAGCGTCAAGCAGTGGCGGCTCGTGAGTATATTGAAGGGTGAGGCTACATGAGGTTAATTTTGTTTAAATGTGAATAAATTTCCACGTCACCCATGAGGTATTATTCTGCGACGCGTTGACCTTTTTTTTTTAATGGAGGTCATCGCCAATAGCCCTACTAAACCATTAAAAACTAAAAAAATAAACTCTAAAAAAAGTAAATAAAAAGTAAACAAAACAAGTAAAATATGTACACCTATCACTAAAATATAGCGGTGATTGCGATAATAAAAACATAATTTAGTTTATTAAAACTTAAAATAAATAGTTGTATGAAATAAGATAAAAAACTACTTTTTGTACATTAAATCTATACGTCTGTCTTTTAAGGTTTTATCTATCTAATTTATCTATAATTTGGTCGTAAAAGTTTTGGTCTTCACTAAGTTCTGACAGTAATTCCTGCTCTATTGACATCATTGCTAAACCCGAAAGCCGTTCTTGTGTCATTGTGTTTCTTAGGTAGGTTTTGATCCGTTTAAGATATGAAAAATTTCGTTCGGCCGATACACTTGTTGCGGGAATAGTTAAAACTAAATTAAAAAGCTTATATGCTTCCGCAAAAATTGCTTTAAAATCTTTAAATAACAAAGCTAGACTTTTTTCGACATCTAAATTTGAAAATTGTTCATCCCTATACAATACAGAAAGCTCATTCTTTAATCTATCTCTGTCAAAAATGTTGGATAATTTTTTAATAAATTATTTAATAAGTCGTCTGGAAAGCATTTAACATATTCCGAATATTTTGTGCAATCGACTAAAGCAAAGAATTTTAAATTTTCAAACCGCGTCTCTAATTGAAGAATTATACAATCTATTATTTCGAAATATAATATTTTATATTTAGTAAAAATATCAAAGTCGCTAGAACATTGCCCTCGACGTGTGTTAGTTGGCAGAATAGTGGCTTTTTTAGCAATATTGAAAAGTTCTTTGAAATGGTCCTCGTTTCTAAATTCAATAATTCGTTGCTTGGCAAGGTTTATTTGCGAAATGCAGTAATTTATATCTAAATGCTTTAACTGTAATATTTGAAACAGTACATCAGTGCAACTAAAAATTTGTTTATAAATATGCGTTAAAAGGCAAAATTCGAAATCATTAAAATGCTTTAGAAATCATTTTGCACCATTAATAGATTCTGTTCCAGAACTTAAGTCATTAATAATAGTTTCAAATACTATAATTAAATTGTCCCATTCAGTAGCCACTAAGTTTAAAATTTTAGACCGTGTATACCATCGCGTTTCTACAGCTCGTAGAATTCTTTACCTACTATCTGATTAAGCACAAAAGACCGTTTTGTTGATTGGTGGAAATAATTTGGTATTCCTAATATAGTGGCAAAAAATATACGACTTTGGGTAATCGGTTTTGTTCCCTGTTGTAAAACTAGATTTAATCTGTGGGCGCAACAATGAGTAAACATAGCTAAAGGAGCAATAGATCTAACTTTTGTTTGAAGCCCATTTATTTCACCTGCCATAACACTAGCCCCATCGTAACACTGCGCGACCAATTTATTTTTAAAGTCATAAGGCTCTAAGCTGTTTTGTATTAAATGAAAAAGGCTCTCTGCTGTTCTATTATCGCTAACGTCAAAAAATCCTAAAAATCTTTCTTTTAAAGATCCGTTGGTCACATACCTAACTGTTATCGAACACTGTGATTTTTCTATTATATCAGTACTATCATCCGCAATTACGCCAAAAAAACAACAATCGGTGTCATTGATTTCTTTTTTTAAATATTCTTGAATATAGTCATGTATGCAACCAATTAGTTCATTTTGTATCTTCGAGTCTTAGATTGTCCCGTAAAAATATTACTAAATTTAGCACAATGTTCAGTAAGTTCGGCATTTCTTTTTATTAAGCATGCAAGTATTTCCTTAAAATTGCCACGGTTAAAAGAATCTGTTGTTTCATTATGACCTCGCAATGCCAAGTCCTGTTTACCCAAAGTAATAGTAACATCAATTAAATAATTTAATAATAAACGGTTTTTTCAAACATTTTCATTATAAACAATTTTATTAAGACTTGCATTTTCTTGTAGTGCATCCGCAATAGTCGCCCTATTTTGCTCCAGTCTTGTAAGTGCTACCGAATTTTTAATATGCTCTCTTGAACTTTCATGCGATTTTACTGCTCGTGAAAAATTTTTTAAATCCGAATATCCGCCCCCTGAACTCCAATTATTTTTGACGCAACGTAATAAAATACAAGGCCAACAATATAAGCTTTCTTTATAAATACTTCCGCATAACCACCTATAAGTTTCGTACTAAGATATTTGAAAAGTTCTTGAATATTTTTTACCTTGCCTCTTATCGTTAAATATTGCTAAAATTTTCGGTGTCGGACGGCTACCTAATATCTGTTTCTTTTCAGTTTCGCTTCTTCTTAAAAAAGGCGTTTCAATTAATGAAGCAGTAATGTCGTGAATAGGATTCATTTCAAAAGCAAAAAGCAAATACAAAAAATGGAACGGTCCAACTTACCAAATCAAAACAAAACAAACACTTACTCACGCGTATTTATTCACCTTAAAAGACAGAACGCCCTCAATCAGCGATTATCGCAATCTATTTGCTATTTCTTTCTCAGCCGCACGCACCACGTAAAAAGAAGCCGTTGGAATATTTCGCTAGTCATGTGATTTAAATAACCAATAAAAGCATATCCAAGCTACAGATTTATCGCCTCAAGAATGCAATAGAAAACGCGTGCATCGGCAATCGCCATCCCGCTCTGTCGTAATCAGGTGACTCGCCGGCATCGGCACCGGCCGTTGATAAATAGGTCAGAAGTCGAAACTTTCCAAGCTAAAATTATTTCGCCTCATTCGAGAGCACTTTCTTTAGGAATGGGTTTGCACGGATTGCACGGTCGGTTTTTTGATGTGGTCAGAATTTATTTTCTAAAATATTTATTATGGGATTATATTTGGTTTTTTTTTAATGTTATTATGTTGTAAAACTGTTAAAAAGTATATTTCTAATTGGTAATAGATAAAAAGTTATATAAAAAAATTCTCTTTTCCTTTATTTTGGGGGTGAGGCGCGGCCTCAGAGGCCTACCCTGACGAGCTGCCACGGGCGTCAAGATATGTATGTGTTTACCCTTCCAATTGATTCTTGAAAAAATTGTCCTGGTGGTTCTGGTGGATTCGAGTGATTATAAATATATGTTTACCAGTGGTGGCTCGTGGTGAATTATATTGGGAGGTCAATAACAAATTTAAAAATAGGCATACTTAAAATAAAAATAAATATCTTACCTTTAAATTATCCTGAAGTTCAGGTCTACTCTTCGTTCTTTAGAATTGGAAAAATGCTGAATGACACGTTCGTTAAAATTGCACATTCCTTTTATAAACGATTTCTCGGTACTTAACATTGCTAAAGCGGATAGTCTATCTTGGCCCATGGTGTTGCGTAGAAAAGTCTTTATTCTATTTAAGATGGAACTTAAGTTATTATTTATAAAAAGTTGAAGCATTGAAATAGCTCCAGAACTTAAACGAAAATCAGTACGATCATAAATAACTTGCAGTTCAGTTTTTAGTTTTAAGTAATATATACAAGGAAAGTCTTTTTTAACTAAGTTTAAAATATAATCTGGAAAATTATTGTTGTAATTTTCGAATTGATCACTATAAAATAGTTGGCTGATCAGTAAATGATCACTGAAACTAAAGCGGTGGTGCATTTTAGAAATTATTATGTCACGGACCTCCAAAGCCACTCGACGTTTAGAATCTTCATTTTTACGTAGCCATTTACTAGCATTAGATGAAATTAAAGGCATTTCTGAAGATAGGTCGTTTAGAATTGTATCCCGAACTGCTTGGATGGAACGTTTAAAGGAGTCTATATACATTTTTACTGATACATTAAAAAGTATTTCACAGTGGGGAATTATAAGATGGAAGTTCAACCAAAATAAAAAGTCTTCATTTTGTAAAAAGCCTTTTAAACCAAGGACTTGGTTAATTCTGTTGGCATCTTCTTCCATTTCAATTATTTTTTCTAAACATAATAATAGAATGTCTGCCTGATAAACAAACACAGTTTCTACACAACGTTCATTGAAGTACCACTTCGTGGGAGCAGCTTTAGGCAAGCGAACTCTAATTAACTCATGAAGAACTGCTGTGCGCTTTGGAGATCGACTAAAGAATATTGAGAAACCATGTAAATTTGCAAAGAAAACTTTTACATATTTATCTTGACATACTGCTTTCTGTAATATTAAATTAAATTGGTGAGCATAACAATGTATAAAATTAGCGGCAGGATAATGCTCTTTAATTTTTTTTGTACTCCTCCTAATTTTCCACTCATAGTGGACGCCCCATCGTGACTTTGCCCAATTAATTTCTCGTGTGTATTATTAATGCCTAGATTTTCTAATTTGTGAAGAATTATGTCTGTAAGGTGTGAAGCTGTGGTGGAACAATGCCAGACAAAATATAACGTATTATAATAACCATTTGGAACTTCGTGGAACTGTCAGTTGTTACGTCTACTTGCACAGCAACATACTTAGCTGACTGAATGTCTTGCTTAATTTGTGCCACAGCCAGCATAGAGTCAAGTAGGTCATTTTGAATGGATTTAGATTTTCCTTTAAATACAGTTGCATTCTGCACATACTCTTTAAAAATTGGATCCAACTCCTCAGCAACATTTAAATACCCATTAAATAAACCCTCTAAAAACTCCAGGGTTTTCAGACAAAGCCGTTTCATCATGGCCACGTAGTGCCAGCCAGTGCATAATGACTCCGACGAATCCTTAGAAACAAACATAACAGTAAAATGAGTTAGAGACTTCACGACGACATATCCAGTTAGCTAAATCGTACATACTTTTGCGAAAGTTTCGAGGAACCTCTTGATTTTTGTCTTTACTAGTTTGTCGAATACTAAGTTCTGACAAAGGGCGACCACTTACCTTAAATTCGGCTGTTTTCTTAAAATTAAGTGCTTTAGCACTTTTTAGTTGTTTAATTTTTTGCACTACCGATATTTTATTTCCGCTACATTCACAACTCAAACATAGACGACCTTGAAATTGGTTGTTTTTGCAAAATTAAGTTCGTAAGCTCTTTTTAATTCTTTATTTTTTTGCATTAGTCACCAATATTTTATTTCCTGTATATTCCCAACTCACACATGGATCATAAAATTAAATAAATATATATTACAAAAAACAGTGTATAAATCAATTTTCATGGATTAAAAACGTCGGAAGCAATATCGAGTTAAAATATCAACCGCGCGACCTCTAAACAATTGAACTTATCACTGTCGCATGCCGACGTGATACCGCCACCGATCGATCGAATTATGATTGAAGGGGACCGGCTGATGACCCAAATCGCGATTTCATATTCAATTTGCTGTCACGTTAGGCTGCTGCTTGGTAGCTGTGAAATCTTCGGGTACTTTCGTCAAGCTTTAAGGCAATGAGGGCAATTCGGACTGCACAGCCTAGCTTAGTATAGCGTATTTTATTATGCTTAAGGAACACAACGAGACTATTCGATTCGCTGCGCGCGGCTAATTGTGTAGCGTATTTAACGGTCAAACGAATCATTTATTTTCTGAAATATTTTTGGAGGGTCAGTGACCAAATGCAAGAGCGGCCACTGATGTTTTCCATGTTATTTTATACTTCATTTGCTGTGAAAATGTTTGTAGAGAAAGTCAAAGAAATTTATGAAAATGAAGAATAAAAGAAAAGTTGTTTACATAGTTTACATTGTCTACATATTCTACAGCACAACCGTGCGACTGAGTATGTCCCCATTATCAACATTGCTTTGTAACGGCACTATAAATTGCATCGTTTTACGGAACTGCCATTGTTTTAAATTGACATTTATAACTCCGTGACGTATAATAGGCCAACCTTGTCGAAACAGTCCCGCGAGGTTATTCCGCATAGTTTTAGGAAGTGCTGGATATTCCAGAAGTTGGCATCCGGATAATACTCGTTGGAAATTAATTGTACATGAAGTTGCCCGGGAACGTGGCAGTCGAGTGAACGCGTTATAATTTACCGTCAGTTATGTTTGAACTTAGTTCTCGGGAATAATTACTATAACTAATCAAAAACGCAAGTGCCGTGGACAGATGAAAGATGGAAGCTAGCATGGGATGCCCTTGAATCAATCGATATCGGAAATTTAATTCGTATTTAATTAATAAATTCCTGTGAAGCAAGTTATATATAATGAACAAATTGATTAACCGCTGATCTTGAACACTTTCTATGACTGGCAGTTGTTAAGTGAGATAAGCAGCATTAAGGAACGGTTAATTCGCTTGTATCCACAACTTCCCTCGTACAGAACTCAACTATGTACAGGGCGTCCGGATTTGGTTGCAAAAGCAGGGTATCTCGCTTATTTTTAAAGATAGAACCTTGCAAAATTTTCATAGCCTTCTTCGTTTATGAGATACAGGGCGAAATAGAAAATTTTGCATATTGGGACCCCCCTCGTATCTCGGTTATCCTTTAACTTAACGCAAAGGGAAAAATTGCTGCTTATGCAGTTGTTTACGCTGGATACAGTGGCGTAGTCATATTTTTCATTTGAGTTGTTATTTTTTAGATATGACCCAAAGTTGTGTTTTTTTAAATGGGACACCCTGTATATTTGTCCAGAAATTGATTTGCCCTTTTAAAAGCTTCTCAAAAATATATAATAGTATGGGTCTATTTCAATAAACAACAACAAAAATCCTAATTCTTATAATTATCATCCCAAATTTTGCAGTAGGCCATGTAAAACGATGCCGTTTTCTCTTGTTTTCTTGGAAGCAAATGACATTTCCCAATTTTGTACGCGTATATAAAATATAGCGCTAGTTTTTTGTATTTATTTATTGTGTAAAAATATATTTGTATTATTATGGAAGAAAACCAAACTTTCGAACATTATGAAAAGTACGATATGCTAGCTTGTTTTATATTAAGTAATGAAAATGTTGAAGCGGCTTCTGAGATGTATTTTAACAGGTAAATAGTAAATTTTTAGGTATGTTGAAATACTATTGCTTAATTTTTATTTAGATATCCTGAAAGGAGGCAACCTAATATATCCACTTTTCATCGAATAAAAAAGAATTTACTTAATCACGGATCATTTATCAAACCTCGTACGAAAACATATAATAAAGAAAATCGGGAGGCTGAGAAAATTACGGTTTTGGCTAATGTAGAAACTTACCCTACAAACTCTTGTAGGGCCAGTGAAAAGATCATAGGGATTCCAAAAACTATAGTTCAAGAAATTCTAAAAAAGCACAAATACCACCCATACAAATTTAGGCTCGTGCAGCACTTACAGCCAGGGGATGCAGAGCGTCGGGTAGTCTTCTGCAATTGGTTTCGAAAAAGATGCGATATGGTTAGAGATTTTGAAAGGAAGGTTATATGGTCAGACGAAGCACATTTCAGTAATTCTGGTCCCAGGAAAATCAACACCAAATATTTCCCAGAAGACAGCAGGGCAGGTTTGGTCTAAATGTGTCCTGCTTCATATTAGAAACACATATAAAATTTTATATATTTGAGGGAAATCTAACAGCCAATCGCTATATAGAAATTTTAGAGGCAGCTATACTTGAATTACTTGACGATGTTCCTCTAGCGCAAATTAACGAAATTTATTTTCAACAGGACGTTGCTCCTGCACACAATTCTGGAATGATTATTTCTGGACAATAATTTTACCAATCAATGGATCGGAACAAATGGACCTATAAGATGGCCTCCTAGGTCACCAAATTTGTCGATTTAAGATTTATTTCTATGGGGATATCTCGAAAATAGAATTTACAAAGACCACTATGATAATGTCCAAGATTTAGGAAATGCAATAAGAGAAAATTTTCGCTATTTACAAAATCATCCCGTTATTTTGCTTAATTCCCTAAAAATAATACGAAAATTGTGCGAAGCATGCATCGAACAAAATGGAAATCAGTTTGAACAGTTCTTTTGATTTCCTTGGTTACTGTAGTTCTTATACGACAGTTGATTTTTGCTAAACGGGTTGTTACATAATAATTTATTACTGTTTTGTTCTTGTGTTACATAAATCTAGGTAGCTGGTACTTTTTTGGTGCGAAATTATCAATACATATTTTGATAAATAGATTTAAATGCATATTTATTTTGATTTATTGTTAGGATGTAGATATTGTTAACGACTTTAAATAAAAGGCAGCATTGCATTGCATGGCCTGCTGCAAAATTTGGGATGATAATTAAAAAAAATTAAGATTTTTGTTGCTGTTTATTAAAATAGACCCATACTATTATATATTTTTGAGAAGCTTTTAAAAGGACAAATCAATTTCTGGACAAATATACAGGGTGTCCCGTTTAAAAAACACAACTTTGGGTCATATCTAAAAAAATAACAACTCAAATGAAAAATATGACTGCGCCACTGGATCCAGCGTAAAAAACTGCATAAGCAGCAATTTTTCCCTTTGCGTTAAGTTAAAGGATAACCCCCAAAATGCAAAGTTTTCTATTTCGCCCTGTATCTCATAAACGAAGAAGGCTATGAAAATTTTGCTTCTATTGAAAACCGCAAGGTTCTATCTTTAAAAATAAGCGAGATACCCTGCTTTTGCAACCAAATCCGGACACCCTGTACACGGGGTCGTTTTTAAATTTCCAGAAATAAAAGCCGAAAGTAGTAACAAAAATTTATTTTTCAATATAGTTTTCTTGGTTTTGAATGCACAATAATAATTGTAGCCATTATAGAAATATTCTTTTCTTTTCCCCTTAAAATGGTCCCCGATAGCCTCTGTAAGCTCATCATTATCCCTAAATTTTCTCCCTCGAAGAGCTTTTTGAGGTTCGGAACCAAAAAATAATCACTGAGGGCCAAGTCTGGACTATAACGTGGGTGTTCAATTTCTTCGTAGCCACAATCAGAAACAGCAGCTTTCGTAAGCCTTGACTTGTGTAATGGAGCATTGTCGTGTTATAGCAAACACGTTGCTTCAGTTTTTTTCGTTTCTGAAGCGATGTAATTTGCTTGCCTAATTTTCGTACAGGGGGGGTTCCCTTAAAACCGAGGTTAAAGAAAATATAGCGCCACCTAGTTAGAACAGATCCATTCTCTAAAGTCGCGAGCACGACTACCTACAAGGGCACTAGATGGCGTTGCATGTCTATTCAATCTTTCTAGTGATTTTAGAAATTGTCACTACTAGATGGACCTACTAGTCCCATCTCGTAGCTGCTGGAAATTTTGAAGGATTCAAAGTTGACGCGCTCGGTCTATATAAAGCCGGCATCACATGGCAGCGGCCAGTTCTAATCCAAGAGCGAAAAAAGCGATACAAGCGAAAGAGTGCCAACTAGCAGTGAATTGCTACCTGTACGATAAGTGATTATAGTGAGTTGACTATAGTGTGTTTTGACGCGTGTAAGGCGGATACTGTATTGTGACGTGCAGTCGCGCAAGTTTAGTTTTGTCGCGGACATTTTTATCGGAGAATTAAACTCGTTTCTTCTACCTTGACATTAAGAATGGTTTCAACCTCGGGTAAAAGAAGAAAAATTAGTAAAGAAAAGCGCATATTTCAAGAAAAGTGAACTGAGTTGTATTTGTTCGTTAGTGTTAATCAAAAACCCGTCTGTTTGGTGTATCAAGAATTCCTTTCAACCTTGAAAGAATACAACTTAAAAAGTAATTACGATACAAAGCATGCCACGAAGTTTGCGACATTCAAAGTTAGTTTGCCAGGTGATACTGCCGCCAGAAGAATCGAAGAGTTAGCGGTAAAAATTGAAAATTCAATAAAAGAGCATGCATCGAAATTCGTATACTATTATGTTGCACTCGACAAAAGCACTGATTTAACCGATACCGCTCAATTAGCTATATTTATTCGGGGCATCGGTAATAATTTTGAAATCACTGAAGAGATAGATGCCCTTTTTCCGATTAAAGGAACTATAAAAGGATGTGGTGTGATATTTATAAGTATTTGATGACAGTAATGAAATTGTATAATTTAGAATTGACAAACCTTTCTGCAGTTGTAACAGACAGTGCACCATATCCATGGTAGGAAAAAAGTGAAAGCTGAGTGGGTTTGATGAAAAAACAGCAGAATCTTCCTTTGACACTTTACCATTGTGTCGTTCATCAACAAAATCTTTGTGCAAAATACACAAATAGATGAGTTGATGAAATTGGTCATTAAAACTGGGAACTGCACTAAAATTAATGCAGAGTATGGTGAAGTGACATATTCGTCTCCTTGATAGAAACCAAAAGGAAACCAGTTTCTCAATTTAGTGCCACCGACTGGCTGCACAACTGAATTTGTCACGGACGTCGCCTTCACCTCAAAGACTTGAACACTAAACTATAAGGAAAAGAAAATCTCATCAACAACCTACTTGACACTGTGAAGGCATTTGAGTTTAAACTGGATTTATGGAAAAATCAGTTTACACACTTTGCCTAAACTAAAGAGTTGCGAATGTACGCGGTGATCATTTATAATGTCCCCCCCTCTAACTTTTTTATTTGACGTTTGGTCAAGAAACGTCAAATATTGAAAAGTTTCGCGAAAAACAATAAGCTATTTGCAGCATACATTTTTATATATACAGGGTGTTGCCGAAATCACCAACAGATTAGAGTTTATATTTTTAAATGGAACGCCCTATATTATACGCTAAATTAAATCCTATGAAAATTGTATTTTTCATATTTTTGTATAACATGTCCTATACCCAAATACAATAGTTTTCGAAATATGTAAATTTATTTCAAGGCTCTGATTCCACTCTCATGGCTGTAAATAATAATACAACAAAACAAAATATATACTCACATGACAGTTGCACCATTCAGGTATACATTTTTATCTGAATCCCTATTCGGAAAGAAAAAGCATGATTTTGGAAACTTTATGAAACGAAATAGAGTGCTGAGGTAGCATCAAGATCATCTGTAATAGCCAAATTTAGCTGCTCCAACAAACACTTTTCATCGAATTTATAAAAATTTAAAGAAACATCCAGCCTAACGAGAAAGAAGAGAACAATGGAAATTGATGAAGGTAGTGATTTAAACATTTTCTGAATTTGGAAGAAAATCCCAATATTTCCATAAGAAAAAATATCGGGAAGCCTGAGAGAAGAGCTTATTGATCCAAAAAATACATCTTATGGGAGGATTCAAACCACTCTCAAAATGCAGTACGAGGCACATCAAAATTCAGCCTCACAAAATTAGCACCCAGCATCGAGAAAAAGATTTGAGAATTTTGCCATGCAATGTTGGAAAAAGTCAATGAAAATGAAGATTATTTAAAAAATGTTTTTTGGACCGACGAGTCATCGTTTTCTACTAGTGAAATGATGAATCAAAAAATAGCAGACAGTGGGCCACAGTAGAATCTCTATTGCTACAGGGAATTTCAATTTCAAGGACGTCAAACTGTTAATGTGTGGTGTGCTATTTTAAACAATAAAATAATAGGCCCTCATTTTTCCGAAGATACTTTAAACGGTAATGGTTGTATGAATTTAACAGGAACGAATTCAAGACTACATGGATGAGCTCCATTGGAGCGAATTGGAGACCTTCGTCTTCCAACAAGATGGTGCTCCTCCTCATTGTGTTGCATATAATTTAGAGACTATTAAGACATTGAACGATTCCATTTGTAAGAAGATGAATGTATTATATTATTATCTCAATTATTAATAAGTCTTTAGAAGTATTTTGTTTTTGAAGCTCAGCTTCCCGATATTTTCTTTATGGAAATATCGACTTCTTCCACTTTTAGTAAAATGTTTAAATCACTGCCTTCATGGACATATGTTTCTTTTTTCTCGCTAGTCTGGATGCTGATGAGTACAGAAGTTGATTGCTGCTCTACTTCCGATGAGGCATTTACAATCAAAGATGGTGTGATGTTGCTGATGTGTAACTTTGTGTTTGACGTTTGTTAAATAGTTTCAAATAAAAAGTCAAGGGTAGGACGTTCTAAATGATGGCCTGTACAAATGTCGATGAATATTTCAGTGCTCAGATTTATTAAAAAAGAGTTCCAGTCAAGTTTTGACTTAGGAGATAATGAAGAATTACATTAATCTCTTTGCCCAACTATTCGATGTATCCGTTGAAGACATTCCAGAAATTCTAGATGGAGCTTATCGATTTGCACTGTAATTCGGAACTGAAGACAAGTGGATCGTGGGTCTTTTCTATTTTTATCTGAAGATCTGTCGATCAAAACTTGTTCCTGAAGATTACAGGAAGCATGCCTGAGAGATGATGTCTATTTGAGGAGCACATATGTGTGCGAGCAGATGTTTTCTCCTATGAAGAATGTGAAGTCTAAAACAAGGTCGAGAGTTACAGAAGCACATCTGGAAGGACGTTTGTGGGCTGCAACTACAAAAATAAAACCAAATATCGACCCACTTGTCAAAAATTGCATTGATTGATTGAACTTTTCAACTAATAAAGATTATTGCTTTATTGATTATTGCCGCTCATCATTTCTTGCTTGGGTTCAGGATCATAATGATGGAGCCACGTTTCATCTTCTCAATTACCAATTGACTGATACTAAAATATGTCGTTCGTTCAACTAAACGCCTAAAAATTGTTCACTTCGTTTCTTATTGACAACGAATTTAAATTGGTGAAAGTAGTCCCGGGATCCAGTTGCACAGTGGTTTCTTAAATCATCGAATAATGCTTATAATTGTCACTTTTTCAGTCCTACATCATTGAATATTAAACACTTTATCTTTCAACGCCCACTTCCAAATAACCATGTTTTTTTATGAATGTTAGTAATTTAATAAGTTACATATAACTACTAAATTTAAAATTTTTATTGTTGCCGATTTCAAGATAATTAAGTAAATATTTTTTTTATTTAAAAAATTTAAAAAACCTATCTAATTAATATTTTTATGCGCAAAATGTTATCCATTCACTTTTTGGCAATACCCTAATCGCAATTGAAATTCGTTTTCAACATTTCTAATTATTTCTGGCTTTGTCTTCAAAATCTGATTTTCAAATATCCCCATAGAAGATGATGCTGACTTATCAGATGTAAAGTTCTTCTGAAAGTTTTTCCAAATGTTCTACTGGGAAATCCATCTTCTACCAGATCAGGCAATAAAATAGCCAAAACTAGTTCTTCTAGGAATTCCAAATATCTCATTCCTCTCATTGTTTTACATCGCCTCAAAAAAGAAGGTCTAACTAAAAGACCTCTGCGATGTTGACAGTGTGGTTGATTGTGGCACAATTGATCCACATATATCGGATCACTGTTTAGTATACTCTAAGTTTAAAAGAGGCGAGGTGTCCGAACCTCCATTAAAACAGTTTAAATACCCACCTTTAAGGGCCAGTATTTTCATCCCCAAATAACATTATTCTTCGAACTGTAACATTTTAATTTCGTCACTACATTTTAATGCATAAAAATCCGTAAATCCGGTACTGTAAGTCTCCTATCGATGTAGTAAGGTGCTCGCGGTCTCGGCTTAGCGAAATCTTCCGCTTCATATTGAGGCAATTCACTAGTCTTCGCGTAGATGGCCCACTAGTTGTTCAATTAGTAATTTACTTTCTTCTCCTTTATATATTTTTTCTTTCCTGTGATCCAGCTTCAGGGATTGGCTGATCTATTGTCCCGATTTGGTTAGTTTGATTTTAGTAAAGTGGCACCACTGACGGATTGTCGTCCCGCTACTGCTACCTTGACCTGGTGGTGAGGTAGGTTGAGCTTCCTCTCTGGAAGATAGTGTGAAAGTTTGTCGGCGAATTTTCTGTGAATCCGGGTCATCTTTTGGGATTTACGGGATTTCGTTGTGTATTTAATTTCGTTGTACCTTAATATTTTTGGTTGTCCCGATCTCTTGTGAGGATTTAACTGCACTTGACCTGACCATATATTTTTGATGGAAAGTGGACTAATAAGAAACCCTTTACCATCAAATAAGGTAAGATAACCCAATTTTATACTCACTAAAATGTGATATATTTTACCCTGTGACCATTCGAAGGTGACCATTGGGATCTTGGAAACCGTAAGAGATACGAAAAAGTTTAAATTATGGCAAAGTTGCGTATTTTGGTGCTCAATAAAATGCCGTTTGGAAATTGAAAAAATTCCGACTAATTTCGGAGATAACCGAAAAAAACCGAAAGTTCAAATTTTTTTATTTATTTTCTGCTGACTTTATTTAAAGAGATATTGCAAAACAAATTGCACTTTTTCATTGCCACTTTTTTAGTTTTTTTAAAGTGGCGTTATTACCTTTTTTTGATTTGACGTTTGGTTTTTCGGATCCATCATCAAGTTCATTTTTTTAAATACGGACCTGGATTTTTTATTTCAAATTTCGAAAGAGCTCGAAATTCTTAGCACAACAATATATCACACATATTATTTCAATAAATTATAAGGCTTTAAAATTGATAGAAAACAAAGTAATGTTAAAAACGTTAGGTGGCTATGAAAACAAGAAACATGATTATTATTTTAAGTTTCTATGGTGATCTTACAGTGACATTTTCTTATCGTTTTTATTATTTATTGTGCGTTATAAGTAATTCAAACCGTGATATGCTACGAATTTATTACAAATTAAATTGAAACCGTGAATAAAGAATGTTTTCCTGATATCCCCGAGCGAAGACAGCCTCATGAAAATTATTGCTAAACTTGATACCAACTTGTTACAAGAATCTGGAACTTTAACAAACCTAAATAGATATTGGTCGTAGAGTTGATGAAATGAAGAGGAAAACATCATTAATACGGTAAAATAATAAAGTTTTAATTTAAATTCATATCTTATACTTTTTTTTCATTTAAGGTCAATAATGCTCCTAGGGGGTCAACTAGGTTTTACAGAAAATGGTTTGCAAATACCTAGAAATACGAGATATCGTGGCCACGTACAAGCCGATGAGTATCGACCATCAAAATTCACCTTAGTCAAAAACTTAGACCAGGTGACCATATCCGACGAATGGATTTTTGTAACTGGCTTCAAAATAAATGTGAGGAAGATAACAATTTTTTATCTAAGGTAATTTAGGAACTAACAATGTAATTTTACAACCTATGGAATCTTTAACCGACATAATGAGCATTATTGACGTCATAACCCTCATCAACATCAGGAAGTAAGAGCACAAGTAGAGTTCTGTTTCAATGTATGGGTCGGGATGTGGCGCAATAAAATTCTCAGTCCAATCATATTCTGAAAAGTGTCCCTAACGTCAAATAGATATCGCGAATTAATATTAGAAAACGTTGTTGAACTGCTCTAAAAAGAGCCACTAAATATTTTGCGACAGTGGTGGTGGCAGCAGGATGGTGCACCACCGAATAATGGACGTGAAGTTGCACAATTTTTAGATGCCTTGTTTCAAAATAAATGGATCGGAAATACTGGACCTGTGCGATGGCCTGCGAGAAGTCCTGATCTTAATCCGTTGGATTACTTCTTATGGGGGTTTTACAAATCGTTAATGTGGAATACCCGATAACATTAACAAACTAAAGAAAAATTAATTGAGGAAGTTAAGACCATACCTGCTAAAACCATACAAACAAGCAATCTAGAAAATTCGTAGACTTGCAGCGAAAATGCATTGAAGCACCAGGTTTTTCAGTTTGATACCTTTATAATATGTAGTATTTTTTGTGCTGCTTTCATTTGATTGGGATAAGTCTGTTTTATTTATTGTTGTCACTTATAATATTATCCCTAGCTTTTTTTCATTTTTACTTTCTAAATAAAGGTTACAAAAACAATTTTTGTGTTGTTCTATTAAACGGTTGCTACAACGTTGGCGCGTTATAGCTGTTGTGTGTTACAGTTAAAAAAAAAAACATTACAATGAGTATTATCTAGTAAACGTCAGTATAAATCTCCATGGTAACTTAAAATAATAATTTCATGGATTTATTATTGTTTCATAGCCACCTTAACGTATTTTAAATATAAATTATGTTTTTACCAAATTTAGAGTATTATAATTGATTAAATAATATGTGCGATATATTGTTGTGCTTAGAATTTCGAGCTCTTCGAAATTTGAATGAAAAATCCAGGTCCGTATTTAAAAAAATGAACTTGATGATGATTAAAAACCGAAACGTCAATCAAAAAAGTAATAACGCCACTTTAAAAAACTAAAAAAGTGGCAATGAAAAAGTGCAATTTGTTTTGTGACACTTTCTTAAATAAAGTCAGCAGAAAATAAATAAAAAAATTTGAACTTTCGGTTTTTTCGGTTATCTCCGAAATTAGTCGGAATTTTTTCAATTTCCAAACGGCATTTTATTGAGCACCAAAATACGCAACTTTGCCATAATTTAAAAATTTTTTCGTATATTCTAGGTTTCCAAGATCCCAATGGTCACCTTCGAATTTGGGACACCCCGTACATATT
>JAUTXW010004534.1:0-80296 GCA_030620095.1 Kuschelorhynchus macadamiae | reverse complement strand
AATTATGGCCCACACGTTACGAATGTTCTATTTGTACACCTCGAAATGCGTTAATATTGCAGACATTTTTTTGACATCGTACTGCTAGCGATATATTTGAATAGAGCCAATATAACTCTTACGATTAAAAGTTTAAATAATTGTTAAGAATTTTACTGATATTGTTCAATATCCAGCTGTAATGATGATTTATTTCAACCAATACATCAATAATCGTGAATTTGGACAATATCTTAGTATCATCAATGATTCCCGATCACACTACTTGCATTCTTGCCAAACATTTTAACACAAGTTTAGTTGCCAGGTGTTAATAAATATAGTGGATATCATGGATGACACTCATGCTAAAAAGTGGAAGGTTGTTACGTCTGCCAGGTTCATAAGTTAGTTTAGACGGTTCAGCGTTTTATTAAACTTGTTTTATTGAACATTCGATTGTTCTTGGTTTTTCGATGTTTTTTCATTCATCGTTAACAGTTAACGGCATTGATATTTCTGTGCTTCGGATGCCTTGAGAACCATATGACAGTTTCTTCTTCATATATATTAAGTGATTTCACCACTGCCTCATTTCACAATTCCATGTTCACCACATAACGTACTAAAATACATTAGTTACCTTAAAATTTAAATTTTACGTAATCCACCAATCAAAAACAAACGACAATCAATTCCTCATTATCCTGTCAAGTAGCTTGAGCAAACTTCAAAGTCATTAATTCCTTTGACGTATGCGACAGCCGATGAGAAGCAGGCAAGTACCGAATGAATTTTTCTAGACCATTCACGCAATATGTTGCGCACCAGTCATCTGATTGTACCTTAAATGTAAATTACGATCAAAATGAACAACCTTCCTTCTTGTTAGCATGCCAATATTAAATAATTCTGGGTGATTTTATATTGGAAAATAATTAGACCTTTAAAACAAAGCACAACAAATAAAGTAACTTTATATGAGAGAAATTTGTAAATTTATTTGACATATTTGGACTGTTTTTTCTTGTCTGTTTCTTGTTCAAAACTCAACTAAACCTTTTAAAAATTTTTGATTAATATTGATTGTTCCAATCTTCTCTCCCAAACATATTATAATGGAATAATTTAAGTCTATCTACCGAAAGTTGTTCAGTTAGTACAAAATATAACACACAACTATTGCTGATGTGTAGAAAAAGTAAATTTAAATCCCTATACGCTAATACATGATTTACGTTATCGCACATTGGTACAATATTTCAAGATACTATTTGTATCGTTTTAAATCGTTTCTCTGGTTGTCAGTTTTATCCTATATGCCGATTTCCAAATATCTAATTTTATAGCACATTGGTGGCATAAATAATGAAAAATAATAATAACTTTAAAAAAATTAATAATTAATTTTTTGGTTCAGCTGCCGAACTAAAAAAATATGCTTACGTTACCAGTGGCGTAACAAGACAACGTGGGGCTCTGGTGCCAAATCGTAAAACTGGGCCTCCTCCCCTCTCTATAATAACTGCATATAAATAAGAAAAATAGGAGAATTCATAAATCGCAAAAAATATTAACATCTTGTTTTAACATTCAGAGTAGCTCCAGCAAATCAGATAGGCATCACAGAAAAATGAAACAAGGTTATATATGAACCATAATATATTCCATATAAAGTATAATAATAATTGTAATTACACCGACTTACGATTAGATGACTGACTGGTGTTACTTTTGTCTATAACTTGAAAAAAATTGTCTATTTTTACATGCTTTTTCAATTTTGCTTCGTTTTCCGCAACTTTTTTCTTTTAGCTGCACCCGATTAGTATTGTAATTCATTTTATCACAACTAATACGCTGAATACTCACAAAAGAAAATATAAAATCAGTGTCACTGCAATTATACGCCTGTTTTAGTCTTGCACCCAACCACATCTGCAACTTTTGGGGCCCTAGCCTCGCTTGAGATTACGGGCTCCTATCGGCCCTATCCCCTAAAAGCATTACAGCCAGTGACGGATTAATTATTTTCGCTCAAACGTATTTACGGGCCGCAAGCTCGTGGGAAAAAATGATGATCAAAAAAAAAGTCCTCTCTTTCATATAGCAGACGTATTTGTCCCCTAATTGGGCCTTATTTTCGACAGGCGCCAGGCCCGGCCCTCACGGAACTATTGGATAATGCGCTCCTGCCCAAAGCAAATAGCAAATAATTTAAAATAAACTATCAGTGTAGTAATTATTTTGCATCTTCGCTCTCTATTCCCCGTAGAAATTTTGTTCGATTGACCTTTACCAACGTAAAGCGGTTTTTGACATCTATCGATAAAAGTCGCTTAGTTTTGTAAATGTAATTTCCTTATTTAAATGTGGACTTTTATAAATCGATAGTTTTTAGTTCTATTGATAGTTCTAATACGATAGTTTTTTTTGTGACTTTAACCGGGCCGCCGGGCATCTAAAGGCTTGGGTCCTGGCGCAGCCGCACCACTCGCACCATTGTAGTTACGCCACTGTACCTTACATTGACAAGAAACCAGTTCTAAACCTGAAAGCATCTCATTTTGATAACTTAAAATTAAACGAAACTCATTTTTTTGTGTCCACGTCCATGTTTTATATTTATATTATTACATTCCGATACCGCCCCCAAAATGTTTTCGCCTTATCAGTTCTATAGTGGAGAAGTTGCAACAAAGGGGGTCTATGTTCATCGTTGCGCATCCAATATTCTAGATGTATAAAACAGACATATTAGAAAGCACAAAGTTAGACGCGCAGCGAGTTCCGTCGCTGCGCGTCTGATATTCGAAAATATACAGGTAAAGAGAAATTGCTGAAAATTATTTTCAGGTAACTAAGATGGCCATTAGGGGAGTTTAACACTAATGGTAACTGCAAAAACCGTGTTTTCTCTTTAATTTGTGTGTTTAAGCTATATTAAAGATACCAGCAGTACAATCTAGAAAAAAAATTAATAATTTTGCTTTAATACTTATTGCTTTAGTTAGTCTAGTTTAAATAAAGTGGTGAGGAAACCTGTTTTTTAATTGTAAGTATTATTAACATCGGTTTGGAATATTAAAATTTAGCATTTTTTATCTCGTTGAAAACATCTTCTATTGCTCTGCAATTTGCTTTACAAGTTAATACTTTTCTGGTCTTTGCATTTAGAATTTTGTATCTCGTTGAAAAGATCTTCTATTGCTTTGCAATTTGCTTTTGTTTAGCCTATCTGGTCTTTGTCGTGGTCGCTGATTGAAAGAGCCACACATTTTATGTTTTTTCTCAAGTTTTCAAATACAATGATATATATTTTTGAAGAGGCTAAAAATTGAACAAGTCATACCTTTTTTTACGTAGTAATTAACTACAGTATCATCATAATTACAACTCAAAGCAATTTATTCTGTATTTTAAAGGCCATTAATTAGCAAAATCCCTACAGAGTAGGAAAATGTTTTTTTTTGTTAATTATTTATAGTATTAATAATCATTAAAGACCATGGAAACAAATTTCTGGTTCGTATTCATTTTTCAGAAAATGTCATGTATAGGAACTCATGAAAACATATAGTGCTAGATTAATATATATATATATATATATATATATATATATATATATATATATATATATATATATATATATATATATTGATAAAATTAATTAATTCTCTAGTCAATCTGCAAAGATCTTTATTCTCGAAGCTGTAGGAGATGTGTATATCAGAAAAAATAAATAAAATAGTGACCTAAAAATGTAAAATATGGAATGGGAAGGAAATAATTTGCTGACCAGAATTGTAAAGCTACTGCTGTGCTAAATTATTATGTAGTCGACAAAAAATGTATATTTGTAATACCTATTAATAGAATTTTATGCCGCCATTAAAAGAAATATTTTAGTCAGCCCCTAGGCGGTACTTCACTCTAGAGAATTTTATAAAAAATGTGCCACTACCGTTGTTTTTGCGCCAATACCAACTATAATCATAAGATCAAACGAACTTACCAAGTGATGTTCGATCTTGATTATATGAAGGCCTCGTCGAAATAAATAAAGACATATGTAGTACCTCCGCCTCTAGCCAATACGTCCACAATCTTGAAAGCTAAGCAAAAAAGAATCCCTTCGTACCCTTGCCTAACTCTGCCGATAGTATTCAGTCTAGTTTAAAGTCGTTGTTGCAACACAATTTTGGTTTTTTTTTTTTTTAAATATAAAAAATTGGGTTGGGTTGGGACTTTATTTATTTCAACGAGGCCTTCATATAATCAAGATCGAACATCACTTGGTAAGTTCGTTTGATCTTATGATTATATTCGGCCTCGTCTCATAAATAAAGACATATGTAGATGTTTAAAGAAGTTAAAATGCAACATTAAGGAACATAAAACAAAACATATGCAAATCAACAGTCTTTTCCAAATATTCTAGGAGAGTCCTAGAAACACACATATATTTGGGTTTTCATTAAAAAATGGCAAAACTATAAAAGGCTGACTCTTATTTCTGCCTGATGTCTTTATTCGACTTGGAATTTTTATTTCAATTCTCTCTTTTTGAATTATTATATTGTCAATATCAATCAGATTTAAGGTTTGAATACGCTGTCCCGTTGCCAATGCCATCAGACTTACTAGTTTTTGGGTAAGCATTTCCAAAGTAATGTCACTATTTTTAAAGTTTTTTAAATAATTTATAACAATACCTGGGTCCCAGGTATTTTCATATTTAGCCAAGGTTGGTCTTTTCCCAAAAACTCCCTTAAACAACCTTTTTAACCTAAAATCTTGCCCCAAGTCCGGCCCTGCTATTTGTGCAATTGCAGATCTGTAATTATTAAGAGTTCCATATGAAGCCCCTCTCTTAAAATGTGTGGTTAAAAACTCTAGGACAGTTGGAACTTCAACTTTAAAGGGATTTAAATTATTTGCTATACTAAACTCCCACCATAACTTTAAGGCAGCATTATATTGCTTTAATGTTGCGGGTGTAATTGAGCTTAAACATATATCTAAAGAATCTCTAGGCACCTTTCCTAACAATAGCGGCCTCCTGATAGTCTCCCCGCCACTAGGGTAAGGTTCTGCCAAAGGGGGTGTGGTAACCTATTAAAGGTAAGTAAAAAATTTTTTAGGATTAAAGATTAATGGTTCACCAACTAGTATTGACTTAAAAATAGGATACCATGGTTGTGAGACCCAGAGAGGAACAACTACTATCCCTTCCGCTCGATCTTCAATTATCTTTTGAAGCACTTTTAAAATCATACAAAAGGGTGGGAACGCATAAAAATTTAGTTTGCTCCAATCCAGTGTAAAGGCATCTACTTTATGTGCCTCTGGGTCTCGCAACCATGATATAAACATAGGACACTTTCTATTCAACCTACTAGCAAATATATCAATATCTGGTTGTCCAAAACAATTTACAATGTTTTGAAAGGCTTTATCTGATAAAGACCATTCCGTCTCCTTGTGCACCTGACGAGAGGCCCTATCGGCTTCTATATTATGCTTTGTGTTTATGTAGCTAGCAAAAATTAAAATATTTCTACTTTCACAAAACATCCAAATTTTTCTTGTTATTTCATTTAATTTATTAAATCTAACACTCCCTTTCTTATTTATACAGGCTACAGCTGTAGTGTTGTCAACACGACATAAAATATTGCAGTTTGATAATTTTGAAACAAAACACTTTAATCCAAAATACAATGCCAAAAGCTCTAAATAATTTATGTGCTCTACCTGTTCTTTATCTGACCAATATCCCAACGTTCTCTTTCCGTTGCAAAAAGCCCCCCAACCTGATCTTAATGCATCAGAAAATATCTCTAAGCAAAATTTAGACTAATATTATTGGAAGTATTTATGTTATTTATAAACCAATTAATGTCAAAAAATAACGTCTCTGGTATTTTCATCTGTACATCATAGCAACCCTTAGCCTGTTTTAAAGCGATATGTTTACAACGTTCTAGGGATTTTAAATGAAAGTACCCATATTTTATCGCTGGGCATGCTGAAACCAGTATGCCAATAAATTCTGCAAAGTCTCTAATCTTAAATATTTTTAATTTTAAAAATTTTTTGCAAATACAAGATATTCTAACTTGCTTTTCAGTTGGTAATGATAGTTCCATTGAAAAAGAGTTATAGATAAAACCCAAAAATTTACATATCTTGCTAGGTATTAGACTGCATTTTGAATGATTAATTAAAAAACCTAAATATGTTAGAGTCTTAATTGCTAAATTTGTATTTCTGCTACATTCATTATATGATTTTCCAAAAATCAAAAAATCATCCAGATAAACTACTAAAAGGATCCCAAGTTCTTAGCATACTAACTACAGGTTTTAAAATTTTTGTGAAAATGTAAGGTGCACAGCTGAGCCCAAAAGGTAGACACTTGTATTCATAAATTACATCCTGGAATATAAATCTTAGGTATTTTTTGATGTGCTTCTCGTACTGGGACCAGATAATAAGCATCTTTTAAATCAATGCGACACATAAAAAAATGTTTTCTTATTAGCCGGGCAACTACCTTATTATCTTCTATTTTAAAATGTTTGTTTTCCACAAAGGAGTTAAGTTTTTTTAAATTTAATATTAATCTATAGGTCCCATCAGGTTTTGGTACAAAAAAAAATTTTTTGAAATAAATTGTTTTTTACATTTCTTGACAGCTGATATTGCGCCTTTATAACTTTTTTAAAATTAAATTTTCTTTTTGAGACCATTTATTCTCAGTGGGAATGAACTTTTGCACGGGATTATTGGTAAATGGAATTGACAGTCCATTAATATAAGACCTCACTGTCCTATTTATAAATAAACTCTGCCACCTATGTACAAAATGTCTCAGGCGTCCGCATGGTTTACTAACCTGAAAGTCTATATGCGATGACTGCGCCTTCTGTTGCTCGGGTTGCTCTGCGAGTAATTGTTCTGTCGGGGAATTTGACTTTTCCGGTAGGTGTTTCCCCTGCGAGGTGGAGCTGGAGCTGAGTGATAGGTCCTTCTGAAGGGAGCCGGTGTTACAAATCCATTCCTCTTGGCTCCTGCTGATCTCTGTGGGAATGGAATTTTGTAGTTTTCCGAATTTATCCTGCCTGCAGTCTTGTTATAAGGTTGCTTCTTGGGCCTTAATTGTTGGCCCGACTTTTCCAAGTCCTTGGTGGTCTTGATTCGCTCCTCCAGGTTATTTCCAAAAAGCAAGTTTGATATTGGTGTACTTACTAGCGTATCCTTTAGCTCCTTGTTGAGATTAAGGGCAATAAGGTCCCTTCTAGATCGTGACTCCGAATAGTGGATATTTGATAATGATCTACCTGCATCACTTAATATCTGCATCTGCTCTTTCTTTTCTTCTATTTCTGGTTTTTCCAGCATCTTTGTAAGGGCCAGACCGATAGCTGATAAGCTAGCTGCAATCTGTTGTTGTAACTACACTAGCCTTTCGTCTCTACGTAAAATACTTTCCGAGATAGCAATTTTTACCTCGGGGTTTATTGAAGGTGGATTTATTAAGGTACAATTTTCTGGAGGCAAATATTTTTCAATTAGACAATTTCTGGTTTCGTCATCCAGGCCACCAGTTAAAATATTATTCCATCGCAAAGCTATATCTGCATGGATGGGTTTTCCATACGAGTTCTTGGCTACCCCTTCCTCTCCCAAAATGGATAAAATTTCCATATTTAAATTGTTTCTGGATTCATCTGCAAGAGAATGAACCAGTTTAGTTAAATTCTCTTTAAATGTATTCATTGATATCACAACCAATAAAAACTATTATCAAGTAATGGGAAAGAAAAGGCCACATAATCCATTTTCCACAAGTGGATATGCGTCCTGCTATCACAAACAGGTAAAACAACGATATACACATAATAGGGAATCTGTTATCATTACAACAGAAAATATGTGTCCTGCTATCACAAACAGGTAATACAAAAAAAATATTATTTATTCCGTTATCACTAACAGAAAGACTGGAGGGTACCTATACCTGTTATCACAAACAGGCAGGTAGGTTTTAGACAACAAACAAAATAAAAAAAATGTTGTCCAAAAAATAGGTGTCTTTTAAACAAAAAATTTTGGGGGGGGGGGGGGGGTAGCAACAACTCTTCTCCCTCAATGCGCCCTTCTAGGACTTATCCTTTTTCACAAAACATTGGAATTGAAATATATTTTACTTACTATTTTGACTTTCCCTGTGCCCGTCATTATCAGCTGTTCCACTTATCCCTGAAGCAGACGCAGGCGCCGTCGCGATAATACCAGGATTATTGATTATTTCCCTATCGGAATCAACAACAACAACTCTCACAGGCTGTACGGTGTCACCATCATCTTTGCTATCCTCATCCGATGAAGTCACAGACGTATAGTTGTCTACTTCTCTCTCTCTACAAACAGAACGAGACCGAGATCGAGACGGAGACCGAGAACGGTCTATCTCACTTTCGCTGTCACTGATAACACGACGTACAGGTGCCCGTATTTTACGACCACGACTTTTCTTAACCTTGCATTTTTCTTCAAGACTATTAAGCCTATTATTTAACTTCTTAAACAATTTATAAAAGCCCGACCGTTCTACCGACTGACTACGACTTCTTTTTCTATGTTTCGGCATAATTTTTACGCTTTTCTACAAAAAAAAAAAAAAAAAAATCTGAATTTACACTATCGATTTCGATGATTCACTTGCGACGTGAACGTATCAACACAAAAACGAAGACTGAATACTATCGGCAGAGTTAGGCAAGGGTACGAAGGGATTCTTTTTTGCTTAGCTTTCAAGATTGTGGACGTATTGGCCAGAGGCGGAGGTACTACATATGTCTTTATTTATGAGACGAGGCCGAATATAATATATACTACTGAAACGTCTTTCCCAAAGAAGGCTTCGAAAACAATTGAAAAAACCAAGGGATATTTATTATGTGTCAAACATATTTTATGACAGTTTATTACAAATTGGCTCATTTTACAACTTCTACGTTTTTAAAATGGAGTTCTCAAATAATGAAAAGACAGATATGATATTTTTTTATGCGAGAGCATTTCGTAATATTACTAACGCGCTTCAAATACATCCATATTTATACTCGGAAAAAAGAATGCCCATTCCCAAAATATTTGCAAGATTAGAAAAAATAATGCGAGAGCACGGATCTTTAAACAAGTCTCAAAAACGAATTTCCGCTGTTAAGTTGCAAAGGCGAGAGAACGAGATCAACGTGTTAGGTATACGTTTGCTTTAATTAAAATGTATATTTTTAATAAGTACACTGCAATATTTTTTTAGGATATGTACATTACAAAAATGTAAACGGTGAAGTTTCCCTAAGTAAATCGAAAGAGAAACTGGTGTATCTATAGATTCGACAAAAATAATACTGCATCGAAATAGATTTAGACACTATCGCTGTAGAAAAGCTGCAGTATTTAAGGCCAACTAACTACGCAAAAGGAAGGATATTTTGTCGTTGGCTTTTAAGGCGTCGAAGGCAAGACCCGACATTTGTAAAAAAACTTATGGGCGGATGAAAGTCGATTTTGCAATAATGGATGGTTTAACCGCAATTTACCACCGAGAAACAGCTTTCCAGGAAAGGCTCGGTATCAATGTGTGACTCGGGATATTAGACCGAAACTGCTGATTCCGTTTTTCTTTCAAGAAAATTTGACTGGTTTAATTTACCTTGACTTTTTGTCTACATCGATTTAAGATCTTTTAGATAACCTTCCATTGGATGTTCTTCGCAATTTTAAGTACTTCAAATAAGATGGTGCGCCGGCCCATCGAGACAATGGAAGTGTAAGATTTTTAAACAATTTTAAACCCAACAGATGGATTGGCAACAACGGGCCCATACACTGGCCAGCGCGATCATCTGATATCCCCCAATGGATTTCTCCATATGGGGTATTATTAAAGATAGGGTGTATCGAAGTGCGCCGCAGAATTTAGGTCAACTGATTATAATAATTCGACAGGCAAGTAACGAAATTACTCCTAGGATGTTAGAAAGAATTAAAAAAATGTAATTGTAAATTCGCAAAAATGCTTACGAAACAATGGTCGTCATTTCCAAAACTTATAATAGTTGCGTTTACCGCGAATAGTTCTTTCTTGTAGTTTTTGTTAAAAGTAATATTAAGCGTTCCTGTAATTTTATTTAAAGACTTTAGAATTTCTGTTTTAAAAAACCGTGAAAATAATAATATAATATATAAAATAAAAATAATATTTTTATTATCAATAACCTCAAATATTTTAATTTATAAAAGATATGACAAAAAGACGGGGCCGTACAAATATGTACGAATTTTTAAAAATTTACCGATGATGGATTTTCTGGACAGAAACGTAGGGAATCATACTCGTGTAATACATGACTGTGCAGCAAATTAAACTTCCTCTTAAAATCTGGAATAAAAAATCCAAGTCCGTATTTAAAAAAATTAAGTCGATAGCGGTAGCCAGAACAGGAAATGTCAGAAATGAAATGTGGAGATACCATGTTGTAGAGGGGAAAAATTATAAAGCTTTCTAATATAAACTGTGTCTCGAAAATGAATAGCTTTAAAAATATTCAACAAAATTAATTTAGGCGTTTTTGACACACTCTGTATCTCAGGAACTAATAGGAATTTTGCAACACGGTAAATGGATCTTGAATGTGTACTAAAACGGCAGGTTTTTCTTTAATTTAACTGAATTCGTAGCACTTACTGTTTCGGAGATACCAATTGGAATTGGAACTTAGCACATGCTATTTAAAACACCCTGTATTTAATTAAGTCCCTAAGGGATACTTTACTATTGGAAATTTTATAATGAAATTTGCTACCATCGTTATTTCCCAACCAAAATCAACAAAATTTTAATTTTTAAGTAAATCTTACAAATGCTTTATGCTGCCATAAAAGAAGAAAAGGATTTAAAAAAATGTGCCACGATCGTTCTTTCTCATCCAAAATCAACGAAATTATAAATCTTATATACAACCTTAAAAATACTTTATGTTGCTATAAATCAAATGTTTAATTAAGCCCCCCAGGTCGAACTTTACTCTTCGGAAGTAAAAAAAATGTTCCCCCACCATGTTTGCTCATAGAAAAGCAACGAAATTTTAGATCCTAAATAAGCATTATCAGTTCTCTACGCTAACACAAAAACAAATATTTAATTCGACCCTTAGAGGGTACAACGGTGGAGGCACATTTTTTTATAAAATTCCCAATTATAAAGTACCCCCTAACATCTTAATTTTTTTCTTTAAGTGGCAGCATAAAGTATTTATAATGTTTGTTTAGGAATTAAAATTTCCTTGTTTTTGTATGAGAAACAACGGTGGTAGTACATTTTTTTATTTTCAATACTAAAGTACCTCCTAAACGTTTAGTTAAATATTTCTTTCTATAGCATTTATAATGTTTATTTAAGATCTACAATTTTGTTGACTTTAGATAAGAAACAACGGTGGGGACACTTGTCTTTTTTAATTCTCAAGAGAAAAGTACTCCCTGGGGACGTAATTAAAAATTTCTTTTTATGACAGCAGTCAAATTCCCCTTAAGGGTGTAATTTAATATTTCTGTTTATAGCAACCCAAAACAGTTATAAGGTTTATTTAAGATATACAATTTTGTTGAGAAACAACGGTGGTGGCACATTTTTTTTTAAATATTGTAGAGTAAAGTACACTCTAGGAAGTGAGTTCAATATTTCTTTTAGTAATATACTGCCACTAAAAGAAATATTTAACTCACTGTTACTATTTTTACGTATTACAAGTCTACTTTTTTTGTCTATTACTTCATAATTAAGCATGGCTGCAGCTTTTCAGCTATGGTCAACAATTTATGCACACCCTATGAAATGATATTAAATATTGAGAAGTAACCCAAAACTAATAAATTAGAGGTTTTATTTAGAATAACATTTGATCGCTTCAAGTTTTTGTTCCACCTTCTATACAAACTGTTTTACCCAAGAAACATTGTGCTTACTAGCTATAATTTTTATAACTAGGTTTATAAAATTAACATAGTCGTGCATTTATAAATTAGGCATTAGTTTGACGCCAATTTTAAAAAGACAAGTTTCAAGATGGATGATATTTTGTTTTAAATATTTATTTTTGAAGTCAGCGAAATGTTTTTATAAAATATGAAATTTTATTTTAAAATTGGCTTATTATCAACAGCTTATGTGCGAGTGAAAAATTCGACTTTTTCACAAAATTTAAATGATAAAATTCCCTAAACCGAACTTGGATACCAAAAAACGATATAGAAAATTTAAGAACATTTTACAGTTAAAAGTATATCTTTCCTCTAATTTTCCAACTGATGTAGAATTTTCCAATCTGGCATGTACCTGCCTCTGTATTCAGATATTTCTTATCCGATTTGTTGTTTTTGTTTTGGAAACAATCAAAAAGCAAACGTTGGTGATAATTATTTTTAGATTTGGTAATACAATAAGCTTTCGCTCTGATGTTTTACCGGCTTTTACGTAGTATCCTACTCATATATTTTAATCATATAAATATAATTATCAAAAACAAATAAGTTTACCATACGAAATATTTAAAGAATTTTCATATTATTCCTAAATCTACATACAAAATATAACTACCGTACTTTATACGGTGATATAACCTTAATTATACTAAAGCATCGCATCTTGCAGCGTATTTGATAGCCGAGTTTAGTAATATTTTCTACTACTTTTGTTTCTGCTTTCCTGTTAAAAGATTTGTCCAGGAGCATTCTGCTGCGTTTAAATTCGAAAGCGCAACACAAAGGCCGACACAAGCGCAACGTACCGTGTGACATATAACGGACAGGAAAGTCTAAAACCGACAGCAGACGAGGAGGATTAGAAATTTTGTCCGATCTGTTTCGAAAACTTTTGAAATTAGGTAATTTTTAATTTGATTTACTACTTCCCCCGTAAAAGGTAAGTATTGTAATCGTGAAAAAATCATCCTCCCTCATAAGAGTCACATGGAAATGACCTGGCAACATTTTGGTAAAACTCCAATATAGAGGAACAAACTGGCGGCCTGGTGAAACGTTAAAAAACTGTTAGTAAAAAACAAATTATCCAATTTACTTAAAATTTTACACAAAAATAAAGTATTACGTAGAAATCAACTGGTAAAATTTTGGTACGAATCCAAACTACGAAACAAAATGGCAGCTTAATATAATATTTAAAAAATAGGCCTAAAAAACACTTTTTTTCAAATTTTGTGTAAGTATATAGAAATAAACTAGTAAAATTGTGGTACGAAGTGAATATGGCTGACAAATAAAGTATTTAATAAACAAAGAAAAAATCTTCTTATTCAGTTGACTTGAAATTTTGCACAACCATTAAATGCGTGGGCGTAATTTCAGCTTTTTAACTGAGATGGCGGGGCCTGCCGGAGGATTTGGGGGGTCGTCCTCCGGAATGATTTTTGAAAAAAAATTTTAAAATGATTGTTTATAAAGCTTCTTTAACCACGACATAATTGCTAACATATTCTATTTATGCTAAAACATTCATTATTAGTCACTTGAATTATTAATATCCGAACCACTAGTAAAGTAGATACGCTCATCCACTTTATAATGTACAAGTTTTGAACATATATTTTATTTTTTTGTGCCAAATTAGGCATAATTAACGAAGAATCAAGAATGGATGATTCTATAAAATTGTATTTTCTAATTGATCTAAATTATTGCGATTTTTACTTTAACATTTTGCCGGGTTGGCAAATTCTGGAGTGGCAACTGCCACCCCTTGCCACTCTCAAAAATGATACCACTCATTAAATGTGATATGAACTGGTACGAATTATAAAAATTTGTGTAAAAACTACTTATTCAATTTATTTAAGATTTTGCCCAAAAATGAAATGTGGCGTAGGTAGAAACTGTTAAAATATTGGTACAAATCCAATATGGTGGAACAAAATGGCGACCAATAAAATTATTTGAAGACAGTATATGTATATGTGTAGCTAAATGACTATGTGGGGAACTGTTACACTTCACTTTTTCTGATAAAAGAAATATTCATAACAAGGGATATTCCTGGTAAAGAAAATGTACTAATTCAGTAAACATCAGGATATATATACACAGGTCCTCCAGGCTTATATAGAAACTCCTATTTATGGGGCAACTGCTCTTCCTCTCAGATTTTTTAGAGATGTAATTATGATTACAAAGGAAGGGAATTCTGAAGTTTTGCATTTTAAAATGATAAATATGGCATAATTGTTAGTAAATTGACTCCACTATATTGTTTAATCTGTATTCTACCAACCAACAAATAACATTTGTCCATACTATAAATACACTCCATCGGACGTTCTGAAGAACGATGATTAGTTGTTCTACTGTAGTAGAACATTTAAACAGTAAAAAATGACAAAACCTCGTCACGAATAGGCCAAACATAATATTAACTAATTCAAACCAAAATAAGACATTCCTGATAGATGTAACTGTCCCAAATACTAATAATATCCAAGAGATGATTCACAATGATTGTCTATATATGCAGATTTGGCAGGCGCGGTTAAACAAAAATGGCAAGTATCTTACGTCAGCATTTACTGACCTACTATTCTTAAACATATCAGAATAATATTGGTATTCGTTATTTTCAAGTTTCTGTTCACCTAAATTATAAGTCCATTTCTACTTAAAGGAGTTAATACTATTAATGAATTTACCTATGTGCAAGTCGATATTTATTATTTGAATGACAACAAAGGTCAAAAATTAAATGATCCTAATCAAGCAATGAAACATTGCGAAACGTGGAACAGCTAAAAAGTTTCCTTTCTGTTCAGCTCCTCACCCCAAAATAAATTCTACTTTAAAATAATAATAATAATAATAATAATACCTTTACTGTTACACTATTGTAGATGACACGTACTCAAACAATGTGTACCTACTTATATTAGTTAATAAATAAAAAGATAAGCTATTATAAAAGGTTCGTTATTTAGTATGCAATATATATTTGCAATTTAGGAATGACTCTGTATTTCAAATAACTTTAATTTACACCCAATTTTTGTTATTATTTTAATTTCTATATGGAGTGACGGACGGATTTATATTAAATAAAGGATGTTGTGAGTGGAAATTGAGGTATCTACTGGATTATATCAAGTAAGTTGATTATAATATTTTTCATTCTATTTCATTTGCCAGTCTAAGTTTCGGGTGAAATGAATACAGGGGCTTTCTAAAAAAAATTCAATCCATTGAAAAAGTATTGACAATTAAAAGTATACCTCACAAAAACAACCTGTAAACCAAATATCGAGTCTATATTTGTCACATAATTTTGCTTGTAAGTGTTTTAATAATTAATTTTGTGATAAAAAGAGCTTTTTAATATTTTGTCAAGAATATAATCAGAACGCTCGATTAACTCACAAAATGAATTTGGGTAAAAAAATCTGTAAATTTCCTTTACCCGGAACTTCCCTTGTTACGAATATCTTTTTTATTAGGAAAGGTGAAGTGTGCCGTCATCTTTTTCCGGCTTATTTGATTTTTACCAAAATACTACCAGGTCATTCCCATATGACCCTTATTTTTTAATTAAGAGAGGGTGATTTTTTTCAGATTACAAAAATTTGGTTTGGGCGCCATTTTATTTCGCCATCTTGAATTAGTACCACAGTTTTACTAGTTCATCTCTATTAGTTAGGCACACAATTCGAAATCAGTTCATTAATTAGTTTTTAAAGGCTGAAATTTTAAATATTTTATCAAGCCACCATTTTGTTCCGCCATCTTGTATTCGTACGTATAAATTGGATAATTAGTCTTTTAGTAGTGATTTCTTTTAACGTTTTACTAGACCGCCATCTTGATGCGGCATGTTGAATTTTTTCCAAAATATTACCAGGTCATCACCATATGAGCTTTAATTTTTGCCTAAAATTTGAAGTCAATCTGATGAGTAGTTTTTAAGCAATGCCGCGAACTGTCAGACAAACAAACCGACAGACGAACCGATGGAATTGATAAAACATATTTTTTGGCATCTATAGGGACGTTAAAGGGCGAAGATATGTGAAACCTCAGAGGGTGATTTTTTCGGTACAAAAATTTTATCTAGTCGCTATTTTGTTCCGCCATCTTAAATTAATATCACAGTTTTACTAGTTCATCTCTATACCACAATTGGTTATGGCACACAATTTAAAATTAGTTCATTAAGTAGTTGTTTCAGTCTGAATTTTTAAATATTTTATTAAACCGCCATTTTGTCCCGCCTTCTTGGATTCATACCAAAATTCTACCAGATTATTCCTACATAATACTTGATTTTTATGCAAAAGTTGGGATACATTTGATAAGCACTTTTTGAGTAATAATTTTTTTAGCATACCTCAATTTTTGTTTTGCCATATTAGAATTTTACCAAAATGTTACCAGCTTATCCTTATATTACCAGCTCATCCTTATATGAGTCTATTGGGAAGTAGTTATAGTAGTATATGAAAACAGTTTCTTCTTTTATGTTGAAATTAGAAGAAAATAGGACGTTTGTTTTAATAACTCAATCTAAAAGATTTTGAGGTCTTTTTCAAATGAATTTATAATCAGTTTAATCCGTATATGGCTACAGGTCGGTGAAGTACTGATTTGCGTATGCTATATCAAAAAGGAGGCAGTTGAGTTTTTTATTTTTCCCCATTTGGTTTTTCCTTGATGTTAACAGTTTCAAAGTTGTAAGTAGAAATTATGTTTGAGTGTTGGGAATTTGAGCGAGCAAAATTCAGGCATAATACACACATAGATATTAAAATTAATACTGAATAGTTATTTTACATAGTGCATAATTATTACAAATATACTTAAAGCTATAAAGAATTAATAAAAAACAATACTAATTACAGATAAAATACGAAAACAAAAAACAAATAAATAATATTATTTTAATGAGATGATTAACTCATTTTTGTATTTTTCTTTCCATTACCAATATTTATATATATTGCATTAAGTTTTTATAATTCGATCCGTAGGTTCATGGTGTCTGCTAAATTGATGTGAATCATTTCACTCGCTTGCGTTTGTACTAGTTGTTCTATCTGTCCACAATTTGAACATGCTTCCTATTTATTTATGTTATTATGTATTTTTTTTATGTTTACATTGTTTTCTTTCAGTGCTTGAAAAAGTGTCAATAAAGTTTCGAAACGTCGCACACAGTTTGATTTTTGAGCTTTCTCCTAACACACGACAAAATATTAAAAATATATGGTGATAGAATTGATATCATACATTAAGAACTCTTGTACACTATAAGACATTTCAAGTAAAAGAATTTGGGAGGGTAATATTTTATTACTTAAAGTAATCTTATTACCTATAACGAAAATTCTGAGCATTCTGGTCTATCCTGCGTCTTCCTAGGCGTCAGTAAAGTTCTACTATATTATTGTTTCGTTTTATAACTGTGAATAATGCCTCTGTGAGTGTTCATGCTGTTTTACCAACCAATGATTTTCCAAGAGTAAAACTTAAGGTAAAGTTAAGATTTTAAGTTATTTAAAAATGGTCCTACAAGGCTCTTGATACATCAAGTCAGTCAGTACTCTCACTGCTCTCCGTTGCGGATCTTCAATAACTTTTAAACACCGTAAGCCGAGCTAAGAAATTAATGTTAATACAAGTATTTTCAAAATAAAAATTTATGATGTTATCCGATGGTAGTGATATTAATTTTATGCAAAAAAATCGCCTTAAAATAATTAATATCACTTGTGGTTTCAGTTGGGAAAACACAATTGAAGAGTTAAATGTTTATAATGACTTGTTCAAAAACAAATTACACAATATGAAAAAACAGATGAAAGTTCAATCGAATTTTTCAAATAGAGCCATCATAAGTCGACATTCACAGATACCATTCATCAAAATAGTGATTGAATTTTTGGAATCGCAATAAAAACCTATTAAACCTATCGAATTTTCGCGTAATTAGTCCCTTTAAAAATGGAAAATAAACATTAAACCGGGACGGACACTCATATTATGGAAATTGCGTTTTAGGAGCTTTTATTTTTTTTTAATTTAGCCCTGTATGGGATTGAACATTTAAAATTAAAGTGGCCTTTGGATATTTATTTGAATATATGTAATAGAAATGTTAAATAGAAAATTAAATTAAATATATATACACAAGAATAAATAGTAACAATATTAAAAGCTAAAATCACCAAAAAAAAAACTTTTATTGACCTTGTGGGACTTAGCTAATAAAACCATGTATTTGTTTGTATTGGATATGGCGTCACAGATCACATCAGGATGAGGAACAGTTTTGAATGTATTTTCTTTTCTAATGGATGACGTCAGACACGAAACTGTTTCAATTCGCTTTAAAACGTTCCTGAAGACTAATAAACTGTCAAATTCGGATTGTGATTCGGATAAACTGACTTTAGTTTGTTGTTTGAAATATTTATTAATTACCATTACACATTGCAAATTATTTATAAAGAGCGAAAAAGCACGAGATAATGTATTACTTGAGATGGTTTTGTTCAATTATATAATTACTGTGGATTCTGAAACTGCAAAGAAGACTTTCAATAGTCAGGAGAAACTGAGACCACTATTTATCAAATATCAAAACACGAAAAAAAGCTGGGAAACTTAACCGAATTGTGATTGTGAATGAGAAGTAAGTAATCGAAGAGAGACAGAAAGGCAATTTGATATTTCTGACTGGTTCAACCTAGTTATTTGGTAACACATGCTATCTTTTCAAATATTTTTATTGGGCGTCCTTTTGTTCCATTATATTGGATTCCTACCATCTGCCGATTTTTTAAATATCTTAATACGCCGCCATTTTGCTTGGCTATCTTATATTTATACCAAAATATTACCAGTTCATTTCTATGTAACACTTGCTTTTTGTGCAAAATTTAGTCTTTTAGTAATAATTTTTTTAACGTTTCACTAGGCCGCAGTCTTGTTCCGGCATATTGGTTTCTTTCCAAAATAATAGCAGGTTATTCCCATATGACCTTTGATAAACAAACATATTTTTTGGCATCTAGGGACGCTAAAACCTGAAAATATGTAATAGCTGAGAGGAATTCCAAGCAGTTCTGCTTGGAAGGCGGCCACCCTTTTGCCTAGGGCTATACTAATTTCCAGGTCGAGTTCTGGTTCTTGCACTCCCAGGCCAGCCCCAGATTGGTTCTTCGAACCGTCAGTATAGATGTGTATATTTTCTGTGTTTTCCTGGTTCTGTTGAGCCAATTGATTGTCAATTTCAAAGTTTTTATCGAAAATGAAGCATATTAAATTTGTATGGATGACACTTATATTTCTTCAAGATCCTCTGAACGTGAACGTCAGCTTTTGGCACACCAATTTCCTTCTCAATTTTTCTAGGACGAGAGTGTTGCTTTCATTTATCCCAAAATATCTATCTCTTTTCTTTCTCTGTTCTCTTTGTTGTATGTTTTAGGATGCTAAGTGAACAAATGATCCGTGCTCAACTAAATTTGCTTTTAAACGAGCAAATATTTCAAAAAACGGTTGCCTTCTTTCTGAATATCTAACAAGCAAAAACTTATAATGATTATACAGATTTTCATAGCCAGCCATAATAGCTTCCTTACCTTTGGAAATATAATATGGCTTCTTCAGAATTCTCATTTCTCTGTATAAAACATACCAGCATATCATATTTTTCATAATTTTCATACGCTGCCATTATTCGAAGAAATTGATAAATATCAATTAAATAGAAATACCAAAAGAACGTTTATAAACTGCTTTATAAACGAAAAGTCTATCCAAAAACCATGATTCCTGACATTTATTTTTGTTTGTTGTCACAAACAATAGCCACAGCCTACTATTAAATTATGCATTTAATTTCAGAAAATTGTCATTTGTTTGCGTGTTTCTAAGAAAAAGTGCATACTATTATATATTTTTAAAAAGGTAAAGAAAGATAAATTTTATAGTCTATAAATATACAGTATACTAATTCCAAAAGCGGAATTGAGTTTTACGGGAAAAGCTATATAAGAAACAATTTTCACATTTTGTGTGTTGTGATAGTTGAGATACGAGGGGTGCCTGAAATTCAACATTTTCAATTTAGTCCTGTCTCTTAAAAACTAAAAGTGCTACGAAAAGTTTGTTAACGGCATCTTTAGTTTTACGGAAAAGTAGCATAACTGTCGCAAAAACCTCAACTTTCTATTTATAAAAATAACGGTCATATCCCGCAAAAGTACCCAAAATGGGACACCCTGTACTTCGCATATCCCGTTATTTACGTTAAGACTATAACAACACACTCTAAAGTAGGTAATAAAACTTTTTCGAATTTTCCAAACATTACTCGCATTTACTTCAGCTCTTCAATTTATGTCGTGAATTTTACATACGTCGATGTAATTTTATATGCGTCGAATGTAATCCTTTTTAACCCTTACATCTGAGAAACTTATTGAGATAGCGATTTCAGTTTTTGCTTTCTAAAAGACAATTAATTGAAAATTAGTCCTGTCAAATTTTAGACGATTATATTAAAAAACAAAGGAAAGGTGAATTTTTTGATATCAACTAAAAAATCAGTTCCACGCTAACGATGTTCTTTTAACCGTCGGCGCAGATTTTCCAAATTTGCAAGTGGTTCCAGTCTTTAAGTGTACACTTTTTCTTGAAATGCATTCAATACCGACTAGTCTCAAGGATTACAGATCGGAGAATTAGGTGGCCATTTCTTTGTTCGAGTGAAATATGGCGTCCTCATTGGTCAGGTACAATCGATGAAGTTTCGATAGTAAATCATCTCGTAAATGTATGTATCTATATACGTTTATCTTTGTTAAATGAGGATCAGTAAAAATAGGCGATTCTTTTTCCATTCCAGGATATTACGCATGAAACCATGAGTTTCTTAGAAAACCGAGACTTTCTACTATACAAATATTCCGCTTCAAAAGCGTTCTTTTTGGTTGTCAAATAAACCCTAGTATTTTGCATGTTTTGAGAGACTTTCGTCCCTCAAAACAAGAGTTGTAGGCCGTGATTCGAAAATTTTCTGTATATACCTTTTGTAGAATTTATTGCCTACACGTTTCCGAATATCTTGTACAACCCTACGACTGATAATTGTTCTGGCTACTGTTGAGATAAATGAGTACCCGGTTGATTTTCCTGTGAGAACGACAATACGAGTGCAGTTACAGGTCTTCCACTTCCGAGTTTTCTCTTAACGGATCCGGTTTTTACAAGCCTTCGAATAGCGCGATTTATGCTAGAAAGTGGCCATATCCTCCCTGGAAACTTTCTCGCAATTCTTTTTCTATGCAATTTTTTTTCTCGATATCACGTTGCAATGATCTCTAAATCGCACTTCGCTAAATGAGGTGCCATTATTACAAGATATAGTAATTTGATTGCCACGAAACACCACTAAACTAATTGCAAAGTGACATCTAACTGCAAATGTCACTCACAACTTCAATTGTTTTAACAAAAGGTTGCTCCGATTTAAGATTATTAGCAACGAGTAAATCTAATTTTAAACATTAGCTTTAACCTTTTCTGTTATTCGGTTATTAAAAGACATATACACTTGTGAATTTTTTCACACATTATTTGCAATTCTTTTTCTGCTAGGAAAATAAATCAGCTTGATATTTCGATGCATTTCTATAAGGTAACTATGGAAACAAGATTCATTTTTTTTTTCTACCCACGCAGTATATTTGGAAAAGCCTTTACGTATAATAATTCTAAACTAATTTTTTTGTAAGAAAATTTTTCCTTGACAATTTCTCATTATAACAGAGCAAAAGCATTGTAATGTCTAATAAATTTCGGGTTTAATATATTCTCTCTGCTTCTAAAGCATCATAATCACCGTTAATGGATAATATGCCTGGCCAGTGAGATAACTTGAGACAGCCTCCATGAGTAGAACGGTAGAAACAATAGGGTGCTGCATTGATTAAGTTAAGGCCCATGGTGCAATTTAAATTAATGTGCGTTACTGATCTCAAGGTTTAAATCGGATATAAATTTAGGTACGTTCCTAAACTGTTACTCAAAATAAATGAATCACCAACTTTTTTAGGAGACATTTGAAGTCAAATATTTTAAAAACATAAAAATAAATATCAGTACGTGTCTGCAACCATCTCGTAGAAAACTTTCTGTAAATAAACTAGTGTCATAATTTTTTTCCAAATTAATAGTTAAAACATGAGTTTTTCTTCAATATTTATAAATTCCTCGCATGTATCTGCAAACATGTTTCAAATGTTTCTTCTAATATGTTTGTTGAGAGGGTAACTTAAGAGAAATAACTCGGTAAAATTCGTTTACGCGAAACTTCCCACGTTATGAATTTTTCCTTCTATTGGGAATAATGATGTGTTTTTTAGTTTCGCACATATTCAGTTAGTAACACAGTAACATATACTTTACCAGTTTCTACCTACGCCACACTTTTTTTAGACAAAATTAAAAATAAATTGTGTATAGTTTTTACACCGAATTTGTCGCGAGTTACGTTGTGGTCGAAGAAAACACCCTTTTTAAAAAACGTCAAATTTTTATTAAAAGGTAAAATACAAGATTCAAGATCAAGAGCAGACTAACAAGTGATTCAATCACCGTCCTTTGCTTATATTTATAAGATTTCCTTATCTGTAATTGAATTTGTCACATTCAGCAATATGGGGAACGTAACTCCTCCATCCCTTAATGGGCATATAAACTGGAAGTTTTTATGACCTAATTATTTTAAAATAATTAATTAAATTATTATATCATTTATTTGGTCAGTATTTCTTAGTTTATTAAGTTTTAACTCAGGCCATAAATACTTGTACAAAATATACAATATTATAATTATTAAAATTACATATAGTAAAATTGTCCATAAACTTGTCTTATGATAATATACAGTGTCGGTTAAAAGTTTAGAGGTTTCAATTTTTTGTTTATTTATTTCGTTTTGTAGATCATCAAATTTTTCCAAGTTTATAGAATTTGTTTTCAAAAATCTTATATTATTATAAATAGTTCGGTTTGTAAAATTGAGTTTAATATTAGGCAATGGCACATTTAAATATTCGTTTTTTGAGTTTTTATAACTTTTAAGTATTATATTATTTATCTTAAGACTACATATAGGACTTAATTCAATTAAATAAGTTCCGTTTAGTAAAATAGTATTTTGGGTGTTTTTACAAGTTTCCATTGCTGTAATATCTTTATTTGTTATTACAACCCATTTTCCTTCGTCTATATTTTGAATTTCTAGGCTGTCTATTTTTACAGGAATTTGCTTACAATTCGTGATATTATGATAATATTTTAATAGCTGCATTTCGCAGGGTAATGTTTGAAATATATTTTCAGAATGTATATGACTGCATAAAAATTCATTTTCTGTGACTTTTTTGCATGGATCATTCGAGTATCCAAAATTCTTATCATTAATTATAAGATAATTAAAGTTGGGTATTATTATTTTGTAATATTCGCCATTAGGTGTGGGTATAGGAAACAAATGGAATAAGGTATACTCTTTCTTTTCGACTAAAGGAATTTCTATAATAAAAGTAACTTCGCTATTTATTACGTAACCTTTTATATCTAGGATTGTCTCATATTTTAGGACATTTTCTAAGTTTGGTTCAAATGGCAATTTTTCTGAATTTAAGTATTTTTTAATCATTTTTATTTCTGATAGCAGTTCTTTAGGTTGAATTATAGTATTATGAAAATTATTTAGTTTTGCAAATGATATAGCGATTTCTATATTCGCTAATGTGTCAAAAATATTTTGATATAGCATATATATTTGTGTTAAGATCATTTGAGTTCGGTAATAGTCGAAATCAGATATTTCTTGTAGTTCGATTTTGGTTAGTGTTTGTATAGTCTGATTTACTCGAAATTCTAGAATATTTTGGTTATGGGATATATTTTGTGATATTTCTTGAAAACCTTTTATAGAATTACTGAGTAAGGTCATTTGTTTGTCTATTGACAACTTGATGTTATTTTGATTTTGTTTTAGAATATTTATTTCATTATTTATTAAAATTGCATCGTTGTCGTCTAGATTGCCTGTTATACTTTTAATTATACTTCCTAGTCCGTCAATTAGCCCACGTTTCTGCCTACTTTGTTTAGGGGGTAGTATTTCATTTATTTGGCGTAATATTTTTTGTTTTTGGTTATCAATAATTATATAGGAATTATAGTATTCCGTATTATAGTCAGTTTTATTTTTCAAATGTAATTTTAACATATTATATTTTAAACTCAAGGATTTATATTCCTCAATTATACCTTTTATATTAAACACTTGAACAAATGTCCAGTGATTAATTGTCTTCTGGGCGTGTCCTAGTTTGTAGGGTAAGATGCCAGGGTTCAGATTTAAGTCGTGGTATTTTGGTCTGTCTCCTCGTGTGTAGGACCATCTGTAACAAGAGGTCTTTTTAGTTCTTTTATGTGTATAATTTCTGTCTTTTTTGGGTTTTTGATATTTTCAATTTTTACACGATTATGTTCAAGGATTTCTCTTATTATAAAGGGGCCACTAAATTTGGCTTGATTTTTATTTCTAGGGGACAGTTTTTTATACACCTTTTGATTAAGTTTAAATTCATAGGGTTTGTCACCTTTAGGGTTAGTTTTTTCTAGCAGTATTTCTTTCTGTGTTTCGCTTTTCTTTGTGACAGTATTGTAAATGGCGTCTACTTTTTCTTTATGGGATAGTACATAGTCTGAGTAGAATGTTGTTGATATTAAGTCTAAAGGATCACGTGAGTTTGTGTGTCCTAAAATTAATTCATGGGGTGTATATTTGGTTGTACTATGTATCGAGCTATTATATGCTATAATTGCATACGGTAATAGTTCGGGAATTGGTTTATTTTTGTCTTTATCTTTTAGGATTCTTAAATGTTCGATTAATGTAGAGTGATATCTTTCTATAGGGCCATTTGACTCATGGTGTCCTGGGGTTGTAAAGTGAATATTTATTTTTTGGGCTTTTAATAATTCCTTTACTAATTCGTTATTAAATTCAGAGCCATTATCACTAACAATTGTTTCTGGGCATCCAAAGAATGAAAAATAATTTATAAGTTTGTCACATACTGACTTAGCATTTTTATCGTATACATAGGCTTGTCCGTATTTTGAAAATTTGTCAAATATTGTAAGGCAATTATGTTTTTCAAAAATAAATGTGTCTAAATGAATTATTTGAAAAGGTTTAGAAGGTGTTTCGGTTTTTACTAAAGGCACATACGATTTTTGTCTGCTATATTTTAGGGTTTGACATGTAACACAGTCATTTATAAATTGAGTGATTTCTTGTTTCATTTTACCCCAATAGTAGTTTTGTTTTAGTCTATCATAGGTTTCTGAAATTCCCCTGTGATTAGTTTTACTTTGATGTTGATGGGTCATCAATAAATTTTTTTCATCCTGTTCTTTAATATTATTGACTAGTTTTGTGCATCGTATTATTTTTGGTTTCTTAAAATTTTGTATATATATATTTGTAAAAATTGGGATAAGTTCTTCATTATAAAAATATATATAACATGTTTTTTTATTATTCATGTAATCGCGAATAAATTCTTTAATGATACCAGGGTTTTCCGGTATTTCTACATTATTAATGTAATTCCTTTCGAATGTTTCGAAATCCACTTTTATTTTGTGATGAGGCGATTTCTTTATTAAATATTGCAAAGGCTTATTGTTAATTATTTCGTCTAAGATATTTAATCCGGGGTTTTCTGTCTCATTTTGATTACTATGCACAGTATTGTCAGAAGTAATTAAAGCTGGTTGAATTTGAATGTCAGATAAAATGTTTATTCTTTGTTCATTGTTCGCTTGACCTACGGAAATTGAGGGTAATTCGTTATCTAAGTTTCGAACTTGATCTGAGTCAGGGTTATCTCTACTTGAGCTTGCAACTTGAGAGTCAAGGTTTTGTGTCACGGTTATATTTTCCGAAAGATTACGCAAGTATTCAACTATATCGTTGTCAGCGTCTCCGGGATTATTTAATACGGAATCATTTTCGTATAGATTTAACTGAATTCTCGATAAGGCGTCACAATTACTATTCAAAATGCCTTTCTTATAGATAATCTTAAAGTCATATTCATCTAGACGTAATCTCCATCTAGTTAATTTCGAATTTACATCTTTTTGATTAAATAACCATACTAAAGGTCTACGGTCAACATATACATAAAATTGTCGTCCGAATAAATAAGGGCGAAAATATTTACAGGCCCAGACTACGGCTAAAAGTTCCTTTTCTGTTGTTGAGTATCTAGTCTCGGTTTCATTTAATGTACGCGATGCGTAAGCTACCGGTTTATCATTAGGTAATGTTCCTTGAGATAGGATTGCTCCTAAAGCATAGTTACTCGCGTCTGTAGTTAATATAAATGGTTTTGTAAAGTCAGGGTACTGCAATATTGGCGAATTTATTAACAGGCTTTTACAATGTTCGAACGCATTTATAAATTCAGGCGTGTGGTCTACTTTAGAGTTCTTTTTTAGACATTTCGTCATTGGTTTTGTTATTTTAGCAAAGTCTTCTATAAAGCGTCTGTAGTACCCAATAAGGCCCAAGAAGGATTTTATTTCCTTTTGAGTTTTAGGTATAGGAAAATTTTTTACAGCTGATATTTTTTCAGGATTTGGTTTAATTCCGTTTGGTGTTACGATATGTCCTAAATATTGTACTTCTTTTTTCAAAAATTCAGATTTGTCTAGTTGTATTTTAAAGTTTGCTTCGCGTAGTCTTATAAATATTTTTCTTAGCTTTAAAATGTGTTCGTCTAGACTCGTACTGAAGACAATTATGTCGTCTAGATATACAAAGCATATTTCGTCCTGTAGACCTCTTAATATGTTGTTCATAACGCGTTGAAATGTTGCGGGGGCGTTCTTTAAACCGAAGGGCATTCTTAAAAATTCATAATGACCAAAGTCTGTACTAAATGCTGTTTTGGGAATGTCCTCTTTACATACTTCGATTTGATGAAAACCGTTAGCAAGGTCTAACGTAGAAAAATATTGTGCTTTCCCTAGTTTATCTAATATTTCGGTAATATTAGGCAACGGAAATTTGTCTGCAACACTTACATCATTGATACGACGTAGATCGCAAACCATGCGATATTTCGGCTTTCCTGAAGCGTCAAGCTTTTTTGGAACTATCCATATTGGTGATGAGTAAGGAGAATTTGATTCTCTTATTATATTTTGATCTAGAAGCTTCGAAATTTGATCTTTTACTTCTTTTTTATAAATTTCAGGGTATCTATAACTTTTAGTATAGATAGGAGTGTCTGTTGTTAATTTTATTTGATGTTTTATTGCGTTTGTAAAAGTTAAAGGTATCCCTTCACAATAAAAAACGTCTCTAAATTCAAAACAAAGTTTACGTATTTTTTGTTTTTCTTCATAATTACAATGGTCTAACCTTAAATTTTTTAAATTAGCTTTAAGTTGGTTATCTAGATCTCTATCAGATTTTTGTTCATTTGAATTATAATCGACGAAGTTAAGTTCATTCACATTTAATTTTTCTACTTCTAGAGGTTCAAGAAATTGGATTTTAATTGGGTTTTCTGTTGGATTTAGTATAGTTGTATAAGTAAGGTTATTTTTTATTTCTACTAAACATTCAGGAATTTCTACATTTCCGTATTTTTGGTAAGAAATTATGCCTGTTCCTTCTGTGATATTCACAGGTATTTCTATTTTTTGTATACATCTTGGTGAAATTATATAAGTAAATTTTTTTTTAATAATTTCAGGCGAAAGTTGTTTTTCATTTTTTCCTAAATAGCGTATTGGTATTTCTGTATGCGGCGATTGTAAAGTTCGTGTATTGAAATCTAAATTAGCGTTAAGTTGGATAATAAGATCTAGGCCTATTAATCCATCAAATTTGTTTGAAAAATTAAATAAATAAAATGTATGGTTGCCTTGCGTTTTAAACGTCTGAAATAATGGAATTATTGCTATTTCATTGTGGAAAGATGTAGCATGCGCTGTTTGAACTTGAAATATTTCTCTTTTTATATTTTCGGGAAAATATCTATAGGCAATTTCTGGTTTTATAAAACTTCGAGTACTTCCAGTATCTAGTAGAAAATTTGCGTCTAATTCGGGTATATGAATATATGGTAATTCGGCTGTGTAGTTATTCAAAAATATTACCTCGTATTGTTGTTCGGGCTCGTTCCCGTAAAATTTACATTATTAGTATTTTCTGGGAAATATTCTGGTTCGTGAGTTTGTTCTTGGTATATGTTTGTGTAACTTGGTTCATATGTATTCATATAACTTTGTTCATAAAATGGATTTTCGAAATTTGGTGTTTCTTGATTATCAGCATAATCAAAGTTTTCAAAAATTGGGAAATTAACATTTGTATTTTCATGATTAACAGTATAATCATATTGAGTATTATTTTGTGGGTTTTGTTCCGAAACTTCTTGATTGTAAAGTTGTTCGGTAATTACCTTTTTATTTTGTATATTATTATTTAAAATTGTGTTTCCAGAACTTGTGTCCATAGGTTCTATTTGTCTTGTTCTTATAGAATTTTGTGCAAAATTGGTGTTAGGTCTCATAAAGGGTCTTTGTTGGTAAAAATTGGGTCTTTGAAAATTTTGTTGAAAATTATTAGGTCTTATATTTGAATTTGAATTAAAGTTATTCGCGTTTCTTCCAAAATAATTTGGAGTATTATTTACAGCATTACCGTTTATGTTATTTTGGAATTTTGGAAAATTCGGATTTATTGCATTGGGAAAATTATGTGAATAATTAGGGTTAAAATTAGGTGTATAATTTGGACTAAAATTATATAAATAAGGTGGTTTATACATTGGTGGCGATTTTTGGTTTTTATTTTGCGAATTTGTTGTACTCATTGGCACAGGTCTATTTTGTGGTATTTGTGAATTTTTAAAGTAAATAAAATTTTCTTCCTCTCGCACAAATGCCATAGCTTCTTCTAAAGCTGTTGGATTTTTTAGTCGAATAACTAATTGCATATTATAAGGTAACCCTCGTATAAATGTTTTTAAAGCAAATTCATCGTAATGGTTAATTTTTATTAATTTGGTTGTGGGATCTTCATTTGTTCCATTTAATTTTGCAGATAATAGGCTTCTAGAATCTTGGATTCTCATGCCGAAATTAATAGGGTGTTCGTTTTTAAAAGGTTTTAGATTAATTAAATCTTGTATAAGACAATCGATTGATCTTTGATCAGCGAAGGTACTTATAAGGGCTTGTTTTACTAGAGCCCAAGTGTTTAATTCTGTTCGAGATACAATAAGTTCGGCGGCCCTATGTGTAAGTTTACTTAATATGGTGTCAAATAAGCAAATATTTATTGGGTCATTTAAATTAGCCGTGTTTTGAAAAGCTTTTAAAAGGTTTTCGGAGGCTGTTACAAATCTCTGTAAAAGTTTTGGATTCCCGTCAAAATTTGGAATGTTATCAGCTTGGTAACGTAAAAGAGTATAATTAGTTGTCATTATTTTATTTTTATTGTCAGTTGAACCAGATTGAATTGATAAATCGTTTAGAGAATTAATTAGATCGTCTAGGTTTACTTCCTTAAAGAGCTCAATTTTGATAAAATATATATAGGTATACTTTTTTTAAAAATATAAAATGGTTAAAATAAACTATATTTCCAAAAATAAGTTTCAAATTTACGTTTTGAATTATTTATATCAAAAATTATTACTTATTTTTGCAAATAGAGAAAAAAAAAAAAAAAAAAATGCTAATATTAAAATGTTTGCAATGACTTACAATACTAGAAGAAAAATTAGCTTCATGGGCTTCTTTTTTCTTTTTTTTCTTAGCTTAGGTCCTTACTGCTAGGCTGGTTTGGCGATTTTTGTCCTCCCCAGTGTGGTTTGCCTCTGGATCGGCGATTTTTGTCCTCCCCAGTGGTGGTTAGGCTGCTGGTTTGGCGATGTTTGTCCTCCCCAGTAATGCCTTGTGTGACTTGCTAGCTGTCCTGTTCTTATTCCTCGCCGGTTCCCCAAAGTTGGTCCCGTGAAGTCGCCTTAGATCGGCACTGTCTACTTCTTATGAGCTCCAATTTTTCTCAGGGCTTCTTTGATTCGAGCACTCCCTCGAAGTCACCTTAGATCGGTACTATTTACTTTTTAGGACTCGAACCGTCGAAATACGTAGATTTTCTAGTGAATAAATTTTTTGAAAAAACCGTGTTTTTTGCACGTTTCACTATCCGTACGACTACGCCAGTTACGTTGTGGTCGAAGAAAACACCCTTTTTAAAAAACGTCAAATTTTTATTAAAAGGTAAAATACAAGATTCAAGATCAAGAGCAGACTAACAAGTGATTCAATCACCGTCCTTTGCTTATATTTATAAGATTTCCTTATCTGTAATTGAATTTGTCACATTCAGCAATATGGGGAACGTAACTCGCGTCATGGCAAATTCGTACGAGTTTATCCCTATATCAAATTTAATTTTCCTGCAAAATTTGAAGTCAATGAATAAAAAGATTTTTTTACGTTGATTTTTTGAACATTTTATTTGGCCGCCATTTTGTTTCGCTGTCTTGAATTCCATTTTATATCTTTCTCACACTTAATTATAGCACAAAATTTGAAATCAATATGTTAAGTAGTTTTTCAAGCTAAATTTTTAAATATTTTATAAAGTGTTAAAATGTTACCAGTTCATTTCAATGTAGCATTCGATTTTAGTGCAAAATTTGAGGTAACCTAGGTCATTATTTTTGAGTAATATTTTTTAACATTTCACTAGGCTACCATTTTGTTCCGCCATATTGGGTTTTTACCAAAATATTACTTGGTCATCTCTATACTCTCCATTTTTGACCAAAATTTGAAGTCAATGGGGTAAGTATTTTTTTTAACTACGCATCAAAATAGCCAACAGACAGATAGACCGAACCGATAGAGAAACCGCCTGAATTGAGAAAATATATTTTTGGCATCAAAATTATTTCACGATTCAAAAATTTTATTTGGCCGCCATCTCTAAATAGTACCACAATTTTGCCAGTTCATTTATATACCACAGTTAATTCTTGCACTCAAATTGGAAATCAATCTCTTAAGTAGTTTTTTGAGGCTGAATTTTTAATTATTAAGGCGCCATTTGGTTTTGCCATCTTGGATTCGTACCAAAATTTTACTAGTTGATTCCCACTTGATATTTGTGCCAAATTTGAGATAAATTGGACCAATACTTTTAGCAACAATTTTTAATCCACCACCTTTTTAAACTAAAGCATTAAGGTGTGTAATAGACAAACAACCCCATTTGCTAAGAGTTATCTCTTTTGATACCACGTTGTGTAATTTTATGTATACAGGATGACCATGAAGATGTGCAACCTCAAAATCTAGTATTTTTTTGTTAATAGGGGCTTAGGAGATTTTTGTTTATAAATTATTTCCGATTTTTTGGAACACCCTGTATAAATTTTTTTAAAATATATATACCTGTTCAAGCGTTTTTTTTTGAAATACTAACCGTTTTTTAAATTAACAATATTGTAATATATAAGGAGCGATTTCACAAGTTTTTTAAAATATGTAAAATAATCAAATAAAATTTAAGCGTTTTTCCGAAAATCGTTTTTTAAATAAAAAAACTTGTAATATTTAAGGGGCGGTTTTACCCCTTATCTTCTACATCCTACTATCAATATATATATATATAAGTTTGAAATACATAATACAAAAGGGTTCAAGAAAATTTTTCGATTTTTTATGTTTCAACTCGAATAATTGTTAAACAAAAGTCATTAAAATTATTTCGCTTCGTGGAGACTTTACTACCACAACTATATTCTATGAGATTATGAAATTGCCATGATTTTTATATTCTATTAGTTATTAATATTCAAGTTAACAAAAAACTAAAAAATTAGCTTTTTTTGTTAACTTCAATTATTGATAACTAATAGATTATAACAATTAAAAACATGGCAATGTCATAATCTCTCCACAGAGCGAAATAATTTTAGTAGCTTTTATTTAGCAATTAGAATTATAAACGAAAACTTTAATTTTTTTAACAAAACGCATCGACTACCAAGGGTATTAAAGCGTTTTTTTTAATTCTAACAATTTTTAAAATCTTGAGGTATTCTTTTTAGTGTAGCTGCTAATGATGAGTTTTATAGGGAAAAATCGTTTATTTTATGTTGCTTCATATCTTATCAAAGAGGTCGATTGCAAGATTTCTTATTTGATGTGACTCTCGAAATTTTTCTTTCAGGTTCTGAGAGAGACTGTAAAATTGGAAAGTGATTAATAATAGAGATAGAGTTCCGGAAGTCCAGTCTTTTTTATTGGAAAATTCTTCCACTTTAAGAACATTTTTTATTAATTCTTAAATTTTAAAAGTTTCCGAGATATTCGCAAAAATCTAAGCTCCTTTTTTTACCTTAATGTGATAATAACTCCGTTTATGTGCGGGTTCGAAATGTTAAAATATTTTTCTCATTCCAAATCCAATGAGCCCTCACTATTATTTTTACTGGTAGTAGCAAAAATTACCGACATTTTGAGTTTGTGAACTAAACTAATATATAAATCGACCTTACTCTGAGTTTGTTGCTTATTTTAAATGGTTATCAGTATATCTATAATCTATATTACACGAATTATGCATATTTTTAAAATATCGTTAGATATATCAAGACAATGAAATGTTTTTAAAAAAATAGAACCAACTTCAAAAAAAATTGCTAAAAAATAAAAAATAATATTTTATTTATTCCTTACATATACACATTTTTAGGTGGTCGCCCAAAGCAGCCTCACCCAGCCATTATAAAATATTGTTGATGTATTTTATATTACAATATATATAAACAAAATATATGGCTATCCCTACATCTTTTAAAACTGATGCCCGAATCACTTATCCTCAGGGCTCCTTCGTGAAACTGCGCAAGCGCAAACTGCTATTTCTATTTAATCGCTGAGCCCAAAGTGAAATGGCAATAGTGACTTCCTATAAGACATTTATAAATGTCCAAACAGATCAATAAATAATTCGCATTTCGAGACATGTGCAGAAATATTATGAGGGCCTTGCAACTGTTGGCTAGGTGAGTGCATGACGATTTTATTGACGGCCCTGTTACAGAAAATACACCTAGGCAAACTAAATGTAAACTATAAAACAACTCCAACCCCAGCAGCAATCAAACTTACTCCGTAGTTCGACTTCAAAATAGTGACGTGACCCTCTCTGAATAACATATTAAAATCGGTATTAGGTTAGTAAGTTTAAGGTTCTAGTGAGTGTAGGAAATACGTGTATGTATATTTTTTTTATATATATTATTACAGATTAGTTATTATTTGGACTTCAAAATGTCTATATTTAAGGAATAAATAAAATATTATTTTTTACTTCTTACCGATTTTTTTCAAGTCGGTTTTCTTTTTATATTTTATTTTTCACTTTTTTAGTGATATTATACATGTTACATTTTTAAGAATATTATAATTTGTAGTATATGTATATCCGATTGTATATAACATAATATAAAAAGTGACGAATAGAGAACTAAACGACACTATTAAAATTAGATTTTACTGAAAAACAAATAAAAGTAAATCATGTTTGACAGCTGCCTTTGTTGGGTTAAACATATTTAAACCTTTAGAGATATTTTAGTTTTCATTAACTATTATGATAATGGTAATAATATATATGTACCTAAACCTAATTTAACTCGTACTCGCCAAATACTAATTTATTAATTTGAAAATTAAAACTCAAGAATTTCAATTAAAAAAAAATGTTTAAATATTGCTGATAAAACAGCACAAGGGTCAGTTCAGTCACACACCACTTTGCTTTTCGAAACGATTCCATGATATCCAATTTTACGTACCCACTATAGCTATGCAGACTTTAGAACCAAATAAAGTTCCTAATAGTCCTCAAGATAAAAGAGCACTTGTAGAAATACAACTATTGATTATAACGGGAATTTACATAAGATATATTATAACGAGATTTTTCCTCTAACTATTTTTGTAAATAAAATAATTTAATATATTAATATATAGTATATATATATATATATATATATTTTTTATATATATATATATATATATATATATATATATATATACATATATATATATATATATATATATATATATATATATATATATATATATATATATATATATATATATATATATATATATATATATATATATATATATATATATATATATATATATATATATATATAGAAAGAAAAATTAATATATAATTTATATCTCTTTCGTTATCGCCATACGCGATCGACCTTGCGGGTACTCACTAGTAGTTTTCACACTGATTCTTTCGTCATGTTGATTTAGTACCCGGTTATCCGTATTTCAAATTTATTTTTTTTGAAGAATTTAAATTTGAATTTTTACGTCAATTTTTTAAACATTTTATTTGGCCGTAATTTTATTTCGCCATCTTGAATTCGTACCATTATTTTACTAGTTTATTAAAATGTGAAAGTAATTTAAAAAGGCTGATTTTTAAATATTTTATTAGGCCGCACTTTTGTTTGGCTATCTTGGAATCGTATCAAAATTGTTACCAGTTCATTTCTATTTAACATTTGACTTTTGCTCAAAATTTGAAGTAAACTGGATAATTAGTTTTGTAGTAATATTTCAGTAGGCCGCTAGTTTATTCCGCCATATTAGAATTTTACCAAAATATTACAAGGTCATCCCCATATGACCGTTAATTTTTTACCAAAATTTGAACTCAATTGTTTAAGTAGTTTTATAGCTACGTCGCGAACTGAGAAACAGAGAGATGGAACTCTGGGGGGGAGGGGGTGATTTTATTCACGATTACAGGCTGCATTTTATTCATTTCATTTTTATTAAGCAGCCATTTTTGTTCACCATCTTGGATTCGTACCAAAATTTTATCAGTTGATTCCTACGTAATATCTGATTTCTGTTCAAAATTTGAGGTGAATTGAGTAAGCAGGTTTTTTAGTAATAATTTTTTAACATTTCACTAAGCCGCCATTTTGTTTCGCCATATTGGACAGGCCGACGCCGACGGATCGGCGGAACTGAGAAAACATGTTTTCGCCATACAGGGATCCTGAAACGTAGATATCTGAAAAAATCTCGGAGGGTGATGCTTTCACCGTTATAATACTTCCCTTTTACAAAAGAATTGACAAAAACTCTAAAAAAAATAGTACAATAGTTTTTGTGAAAAAGCAGTGAAAAATAGTTTTTTCATTTTCTAAATAATACCATATTTATTTTTCAATTTAGTGCCGCGCGGTCCTCTATAAGATTAAATTAAAATTATATCAAGAATGGAGATAGAGTTCTAGGACTTTTTTATTGGAAATTTTTCCTCTTGAAGATTTTACTTTTTAATTCTTAAATGTTAATAGTTTTCAAATTATTTCTTAAAAAACTAAATTTCTTGTTTTTAATTTGTTAATAACTTTTGATATCGTTTATCTGCGGATTAAAAACTTTTGCACATCTTTTTAGATGTCATTCCGAATCCAATGAGCCCTCACACAAGTTTTTACTAGCAGTAGCAAGAATTAACACCAAATTAAGTTTGTGAACTAGACTACATATCCCTGATATATCAGTGTAGACACAGTTCCGTAAAAATGTATCATTATGCTTTTGAAGCAACACTACGAAATTTCTAGATATCAATAATATTACGTAAAATTATTGCCATATAGAGTCAATAAGCTCAAAGCAGACATTATTAATAAACCGTCAATATCGACATCCTTTTCGAAAATCCTACACAAACAATGACCGTTAAACAAGAGAACAATATATTTGCAGTAGGAAATTCTAACAGTGAGGCTTTGATGGAACAAAACCCTGTTTAAATAGGTTCAAATCTAGATGAATCCGGATTTATAAGGTACTCAGTTAATCAACCTGTATAACAGAAGCTTGCTGCCCTGGCGCATACCTAATTTAATTACCACCTTGTATAAAGTTGGGATTGATATTAATGCTGTATGTCTACAGCCAGAATAAGGAATCTTGTACCTAGCCCTAAACAAGTATGATTACAGTCCTTTTAATTAGAATATCTAATTGCATTACTTAACATATTTCTCGTTTAATCTCTAAAAAGTCGGAAAATTCGTTTAACTCGCAATCGGAACTTTCCTTGTAATATAACTTTCCATTTATTAAGGGAATGAAATATAATATAATGTGTAGTATATATACAAGACGATTGATAATAAATGAAGCTCCCCTGAACTCTTCAAATGTTGGCTTTACAAAAAATGTTTCATATGAAATATGTAGATAAAGGCCTGCATGTTTTAAATATCTAATATATCCCTATGCCGAGTGTAACAAAATTGAGTGGCAACTCAAAGTTACATTTTTCAAATTGAACGCCCTGTACATTTTTACACTTTTGGAATCTTCGGGGAATTATCGTCTTTTGTATGTGACACCTTATTTTTCCAAATTTATTTGCTCTGAAGTATTTTCTTTGAAAATGGCGATTTTTGTTATTTTAACTGCCAGTAGAATCTAAATGGTTCAACTTTTTTACGAAAGATGCCACAAACAAATATTTCAAAACCCCCTCCATTTCTGATATACAGGGCAAAATTTAAAATAATGCATTTTGAGACATCCATCGTATTTCGTTATCGGAAAAGTAAAAACTGGATCTTATACACTTTTTTACGCAGAATTTAGGGGCGTAGTCAGATTTTTGTTGTGAGGTGTTAGAATGGGACATCCTGTATATTTGTAAATCATCTTTTACTGTTTTTTTTTTAGATTTTCAAAAATATATAACATACATATTTATGTTCCATGTTAATTCCAATACTTACTACTTCCTAATTGAAAAATATATTTGTTATTAATAGGCCAAGACCGATATTAAAACAAAAAAACACAGTCATGTCCTTCGACAATTTGTTGAATTTTTGTCAGAATAATGAAAGCCTCTGATTTATTTTCTCTAGTTTGTGTTAAAATTTTGTAACGACACTCGACTTTTTCTTCATTATGACAGTCAATGTAATTTTTGAAAATAATGAAAAATGACATACTCGTTTCTTATGTTTAGTGCAATAAAAATAAATCAGAAATATGGTTATACCTTAAGCATTTCCCATTCCATTTAAACCACGATGAAAAATATATTATCTTCATATAAATACCAAGAGAAGAAACAACCGGAAAAAAAGGAGTTTCCAAAAACAAGATCAAATTTAATCCAGCACGGTTCATTTTCTAAAACAAACAAAATCGCGATATTGAAGAAATAAATGCGTTGGCTTCTGTTGAAGCAATTCCAACTAGTTCTTGCAGGAAAATAGAAGATTTCGGCGTTTCCACACCAAAGATTCAAAAAATATAAAGAACATAAGTTTAAATCTTATATATAGAATACTAGGTTTTGGTTCCAAGACAATAACCATGTTGTATTTCCAAGGCAGGTTTGGTTCTTTGCGTTTCATGCTTTATACTCGGAAGCAATATCATACATAACCTTTAGCTATGGACGTGAATTTGTGTAACACAAGCACTTATTATTCAACGTAGGTAGATATCTTACGATCAATAGAACAATGTTTTCTGTTGACCTTTTTTATGTTTTCTACAGCTTGCTCAGTTTCTATTTCTAATATATCCCGGATTGCCAATGTACTTGTCTACCTAGTCGAGAAGTCTTTACGCAGTTTTTTCTATTAGAAAAATAAAAACACAAACACATTCGCTGCAGATATGTCCATATGCCTAAGACAAATGGCAACAGACCATCACTGTATTCTTCAATCAGGAGTATAATTTGTGCAGTATTGAGCCAGACCACAGCCAGGCTTGGAATTATTGTCGAACCTAATTATTTCTGGTTTGTTTACCTTTGGATCTTGAGCTGCAACCAAATGTATTGATCAAACAAGCAACATGGCCTTGCGAAACAAGATACTATCAGATTAAAAAAAAATATCTACTAAAATTAAAGCGAAATACTACAATAATTAATAACTTTTTACTAACTTTTATTTTTGTAACGTAACCACAGATAAGAATCAATCTGGCCCAGAGACGTCCACCGGTCATTTCAAAACTCAATTACTCACACAAACGACATCTTAAGCCTCCATAAATTTCACAACATACTGACCAAGGTTTGTTTTCGTTTCATATACCATATACTCGAAATGACGACTGCAGAAGAAGGGAAACCCTTAAAAAAGTAATAAATTAGATTCGTGGAGATTGATTTCCATCTTTGTTTAAGAAATAACATACTTGAAGGCAACCTTACTGCAAATAAGCCCGAGAGAAGAGAAAATGATCCCTTGGCATATCTTAATTACTTGTATCTACAAAATCCCGCTCACAAAGCGCAAATTGTAAGTGCCTATCTGGATACTAAGTTCGCAGACCACTGAGTTAAAACAAAACTTTCTGGATTTCTATTTGTGGGGATACGTGGAAAATACAATTTATAGCTTCCAGTACCAAGCAATGGAAGATTTATGAAATCACTCCGAAAGAGCCTTTAGAGAGGGAACAGAACAGAGGAGAACAAATTGAACAATATTTATGGGAAATTTGCCTATATTTTCATGTTCATTGTGATTTTTATTTTTTTTAATAATAACTAAGTGTCATCTGTTTAATATCATTGAATATTAATTGTTAACATGATTAAATTTGATCGTACTACTTTTTTTTCGGGATCAATTTAAAAATCATAACAATTTAAATTAAAATTTGGTATCGAAACAGCGGCCATGGCAGCGTGTCGAAACAAAACTTTTGACATGGTCTAATCCCAAGAAACATGATTTCTTAATTGACCACACCCGTAAAAGCTTCTGTTCTAATATTTATACGTATTTAAATTACGCACTTGATATACGATCGCTGGCAGTACTGCTTATTAACAAAGAAAAGTTTGTCTTTAGACAGCTTTTTACATTTTTTTGGATATACAGGGTTGTTCAAAAGAAACGTATAAAATTCATATCATGTGTATGAGTTATTTTTCACAAAAACGCTGGAACACGTGAGTGATTTAAATGGTTGTTCGTCTTTTTGTAGTATTTTAAGCCCCTCCTTACAAACCCTTAATTTGTAAGCATCCCAACTTTTTTTTTAAATGACAATCTATGAGAATGTCATGAGGGCTCTATGAGAAGGCCTTCTAAACTGAATCCTATACAAGAAACAAGTTGTTTAATTAAAATTTATATTCGAGGGGAATCTTTAGCTCTTCCCTGATTCGGCTAATGTAACAAATGCTGAAAGTGATCTCCATCTCCTCTCGAATTATTTCGGCTGGTTAATTAGTAACCTCCATCCTTATTTTATCTTGTAGGTTATCAACGTTGGTCTAATTTTAAACATTCTCTCTTTTAAATTCCTCTATAGAAAGAAATCCAATGGTGTAAGGTCCGGAGACCTTGGTGGCCATTCAATGGGAAAAATTTCGTCCAAGTATTTTTGAACATTTATACCAAAATAAGGTGGTGCGCCATCTTCCTGAAACGATATTATTTCGTAGGGAAAACTGTTATTTTCATCATATCTTATCATTTCTTCACAGAATTGTAATCTCCTATCTAGGTCTTCAAGAAGTTCCTGTACAATATGCATTTTATACGGTTGATACTTCTGGCTCTTTAATAATTTCAGTACAGAAGCTCTGCTGACATCGTTATTTAGCGTTAAGGTATTAGTTGAAGAATTTGGGCTTTATTGTACTGATATAAGTATATGCCTTTCTGAAAGCATCACAATTCAAAAATGTCAAAATTCCAAAATACGAACACTTGCTTACAATTCAATGATTGGACTGAAAGATTAACTGAATTCATTATTTTCTGTGTTTAGTTATTTACGAAGTAAACAACCAAATGTGGGAAAAACTGTACTAGAATTTCAAGAAATTGGGTATCTTTTTACCTATATTTTGCAATGTGAAGACTTGTGATTTTAGGAAGTTGCTTCTTAAAGTTTGGGGCAATAATAAATACCACTATCGTTTAATCAATCTTCTTAACTATGAGAATTAATTTTAATTAAAAATGTATGCTGACTCGCTTTACTGTAAGGAGATGAGCAGACCCCTAATTTGTTGCTAGCAGATGATTCAGTTTTAGAAGACCTTCTCATAAAGCCCTTACATGACCTAGGTTGCCATGTGAAAAAAAAAGTGGGTGCCTACAAATTAAGGGGCGGTATAAAAGGGGCTGAAAATATAGAAAACCTGAAACTGTTCGACGATAAATTTTTCTGCAAGCCTAAAAACTTACTTATGCATTTCCTTTCATTGATTGACTGAAGTATGAATTTTTATTGCTTATTAATCTAGCTGTTTAATTTTTTTAAATATTTAGTTGCACGTACATTAAATGTTGAAACTAATAACACATTTGAAATTTATGAAAATTTTCTGGAAGCCGTTGATAGCTATTTGAAACCAGAATTTCTTTGTTTTTGGAAAAGAGTTGCAGACTTTTTTCGGTGGTCAAAAAAAAGCTCGATCGTCTTTTAGACTCAAAACGGATAGGCCTTTTATCTAGGCTCTAGAATAGTTTTGGCACCTCTTTTCCAAAGAAGTACACATTCTCAATTGAAATAATTATCTATAGTTTCCAGAAGAATTTTTACAAATATCAAATGTGTTTTCCAGCTTAATTTTATAACGTACTCACAATCAATCAAGACGATATTAAACAACCAGATAAGTAATAATTGACAATTCAAGCCAATAAATAGAAATGCAAGAAGTAAAGATTTAGTTATGATAGAATCAATCGCCGGCATTTACCGAGATACTAAATGCATACTGCCGGCTGTTAAAAAAATTGTTTTCGCCGACATAAAAATAAATAAAAGGAGAACAATTTTCTTTGTATAAATCAGGAATACCACGGGCGATTGGCTAGCCGGTACCTATAAGTTAATATTAAAAATAAATTAAATTTCCGCGTTATACAGATTCAAAAGATAATTATGATAAATGCATCTATTATTAAAAAGGTTGTACGAGCACAGCAAACAATAAATAACTAAAATATAAAACAATACTATTTTTAGCGATGTTAGTCAAACTTTTGGAAGCAAATTATGCAACTGGTAAGAGAAGAATAAGTAGGTACTTTACCATTTTAATTACATACGTACTATTGGAATATTAGATGATTTTCTTGCCACGTTCTTCTACTTAATGGTAAGGCCACACTGAGGTGCTGTAACTCAAAAGAGTTATGATGTAGTTCAGTGTTTTTCTACCTACTTCTAGATCGTTTTTAAATTTTGTCCTATCGAATTCAACTGCCACTTTTTCACCATGTAGCTTGTTAAAAGGAAAACGCAAATTAGATACCAGCATTTTACTAGAGCTTCGTAAACTCTAGAATTGAAATATATGCCTAAAAATTCCTGAACTGTTGCAGTACTGTTGTCTGGATACGCGACGCATTACTGATTCATTCAAAATCTTTTACTTCCTGTATCTAAGAGTCGGGCTCAAATTTAATAAAATGTAGATCGAACCGTGATAAAAAAAACAACATTTATTTTTTAAAGCTACTTAGCAACGTTTTAAAGGAAGGAAAATGTCTGCTTTTTATTCTCTGAGCGACGCGTTACGTTCTAGGACCGGTTGCAAGGAACCCCCGTCTCCAGTTATTCCTCTCCTTATTTCTTCCCTCCTATAACCTGTCATGCTTTTGACAGTCAAGAAATAGTTGAGTTAAGTTAAAATCCATACAAATATTATAAGAAAATTTTAAAAATTATTTTCTTCATTCTAGTCAGCTAGTCAATAAATATTTTAGCGTCAGCGTCCAGTTAATTTTTGTTTTTTTTTTGGTCTTAATCAATTTATTTCATTTATTTTAGTTAATAATACAATTTCTAAATTTCCACAATTTTTTAAATTAGGATCATAGTCCCCATCAAATATTATCTCCAAAAAGAAGATCTGCTGTCAAAATCAGAAGGACTTTTCAATTGCTGAAATCAAAACAGAAAGCACTTCTCTCAGATACGGAATAACGAGGAAGAGACCCTAATCTCTAGCGTAAGTAAATGATAGAGGAATTTAGATATAGGGTATACAACTTCAATTTCTTTGCACTGATCTTTCAAATCTACTAATAATAAGATGTCACATTAAACAATCATATGCTCATTTTTATCCATCCGGTATATAAAAAATTATTCTACAAATCTAGAGCGAAATGTTATACATTTTTTGTAAGATTTACTATATCCCCTATAGCATTCACACACTCTACGGCTCTTTTAATAAGTCGTGAAACTGCAGTTAAACCATGCTCTTGAGTTGTTCCTTCAGCAAATGCGTCTGCTGCCTTTACTTCTTCTTTGATTTTCTCACTAAATGATGATGTATTAATAATATAATAACAAGCTGCTTTATTTGTGTCGAAAAATACAATGCAATCTTTACAATGATATGACTAATATAGCTACACATTTTATATTTAATTTAATATGTAGCTAACTTAATAAAAAGTCATCTGTATACTAATTACAAATATTAATCTCCTGTTTACTTTGTTTCTTTTATGATATGTTAATTATTTATTTAAACATTCATTATATCATTGTTTATATGTGACATAAATAGACAGTGTGTCGCCTAGCATTTTAATTAATAACAACAACATAATAATAATAATAATAATAATAATAATAACCGCGAGACACAACTCAGCAGCGAAGGTCGTTCATCAAGCATTAGCCACAACATACAAACTAACGGAGAACACAGACCCTTACTACCATTATACACCAACATCTATATTTGAAAACGAAGACTACAAGCTCTACTGGGACACTGACATCCACACAGATAAAACAATCCCCGCAAATAGACCCGATATCACCTTTCAATCCAAAAAAGAGAAAATCACTTATTTGACATGGCTGTCCCCAACGACGAGAACATCCAAGCGAAATACAGTGAGAAGATCGCCAAATACACCGACTTGGCAATGGAAGTAAAAAGGCTGTGGAAACAGGAAAGAGTCATCATTGTTCCTCTCGTCATATCAATAACACGTCTCACCCACAACGTTTACACCGCATTTGGCTCAATTAGGAATTAATACAGACATTCACAGGAACATCCAAAATCGGTTATTTTCAAAACATGCATCGTTAGATCATTTCTTAATACACAATAGTTGTTTTTTTTCCATTTTTTTTTTATTTTTATTTTTTGTACTGACTTGGTATAATCCCGTCAGTATAAAATACAACCACAGGAATACTGTGAGATAACAAGTCATGAAAATAATAATAATAAGTAAAATCCTAAAGACCATCAACGAACACATAAGTCCCGAGTACATAACGAATGCGAGCACAATTGAGGACATTCATACAGTGATCTACGCAGCAGCTATAACCACGATAACACAGAACAATCAGAAACTCCCGCCACGACATAGAAACACCAACAACATAAAACCAAAATTCAAATGGCAGATAAGGATCAACAAGTCAAAACGTATCACACAAAGTGTAGAGAAAATAAAATCTGCATCTCCTGATCACACGCTTACAGAAACCCTTGACACTCTGAAGCAAAAACTAGCCGTGTATGCCGCAAGACTCCGAAGATACAAAGAATCAAATGAAAGAAAGGATGCTAACAACCCGTTTCGAAGAAGCGACAAACAGTTCTACCAAAATATCATAAGCAATGAGGAGGCACGAGTAATAGAACCATCGACCAAACAAGAGATTACAGAATACTGGAAAAATATTTGGTCAGAAATGAAACTACACAATAATAACGCTTTATGGATTAAAGCGGAAGAAGACAGATACAAGTGCTTGGAGGAACAAGAGGACTTTGCAATGACAACACAAGAAGTTGCAGAAACAATCAAATACGCGCATAACTGGAGATGTCTTGGAATAGATAACATTCATAACTTCTGGTACAAACAGTTTATCTCCACACATGAAGCTTTCACTCGCCAAATTAATGAAATTATTTTAAAACTTAGCACACTCCCTAGTTTTCTCACCCAAGGAATAACATAGCTTAAACCCAAAAATTCAGACAATAAGGACCGTCCAACTACCGACCTATTACGTGCCTTCCAACCCTATATAAGATCGTCACAGCCACAATTACCAGGAGAATAGAACAATATCTAGCAAACAAAAACATTCTAACGGCAGAGCAAAGAGGGTACAGCAAAAACAGCCGAGGATGCAAGGAGCAGCTAATTATAGACAGCGTCATCATGGAACAAACCAGGAAAAATTATAGAAATCTTCATAGTGGTTACATAGATTATAAAAAAGCCTTTGATTCGATACCCCCCAGTTGTCTAACCAGAGTGCTAGAATTATATAAAGTCAATAAAAACATCAGGTAATTTCTTACGCAAATCATGAGTACGTGGAAAACTAAAATCAACCTGAGAACACAAAAAGAGCACATCGAAACAGAAGAGATCTACATCAGACGAGGTATATTCCAGGGAGATTCACTCAGCGCTTTGTGGTTCTGCTTCTGTCTCAATTCACTCTCAAACACACTGAATAACACAAACTTCGGATTCCAAATTAAACACCAAAAAAATAACCTACACAAAATAAACCATCTCTTGTACATGGATGACATAAAATTATATGCAAGCACAAGGGCACAGCTAAAGGAACTCCTTAAAATCACAGAACTGTTTACCCTGGACATCAACATGGAATTTAGTATAAGTAAACGCAAGCTACTTCATATCAACAAGGGACCGTGGAAAGATCATCCCACGAGGGAAACAATCTGTCAATGAAACTATAGTCTGCTCAAAGAAGAAACATACAAATACCTAGGCTTCCATCAAAGCACCAAAATTAACCACTCATATCAAATGTCACGGACCTAAAACCATAGGAGCTATAAAAACAAAACTGAATTCCTAAATCTAATGAAAGCTATTAACACCTTCGCCATACCTATTCTTACGTCTTCCTTTGGTATCATTAAATGGTCACCCACAGACATAGAAAACGAATTCACATTCTCATACGTTCTGAATTCACTAAACACAGGAAGTTACATCCCAACGTATGCAAGGAAAGACCACCATCGATGAGAAAAGAAGGAGGGAAATTTCTATACAATCGCTAAATAAAAAACAAATTTACGATCAGAAAATTTTTCCACATCAAACAAACTAACCTCCTCCAGGCTTTATCAAGGCAGAAGTTAGGTACTGCTCGCTTGTCTCAAATCTGTTTCCGCAGCAGACGCACACAGTCTCATCCAATCATGACTAGAACACCTGTTTATTTTGCACTTTACGGAAGACACAGATACCACATAAAGCAAGACCATATACATAAAAAGCTTTCATGTATACGTGGTTACAAGAAGGGCAGCTGTTCTCCGAAAGAGAAGAGCTTCCTGCTTGCCATCCAGGACAAAGTCATAGCAACCACTCCGAAAGCATTTCTTTAAGTACACATATTGAAGACGAGAGGTAACCTTTCCTTGCTTAGAGATTTTGGACATAACGAGTGGATGTTAATAATGGCCGGAACTGAATACACCGCGAGACACAATTCAGAGCGAAGGTCGTTCATCAAGCATTAGCCACAACATACAAACTAACGGAGAACATCTCTACCATTATACACCAACATCTATACTTGAAAACGAAGATCAAGTAATCTACAATGCAAAAAAAATGCATAATCACCTGCAAACAGACCTGATATCAACCTTTTAATCCAAAATATCTCACTTATTTAATTGACATGGCTTTGAAATCATCCAAGCGAAATACAGGAAAGATCGCCAAATACACCGACTTGGCAATGGAAGTTTGTGGAAACAACACAGAGTAATTTTATCTCGTCATATCAATAACACGTCTCACCCCAACAACGTTTACACCGCATTTGGCTCAATTATTTTTACCGAAATTTGGAACATCCAAAAATTTTTTTGAAAATATGTAGCATCGTTAGATCATTTCTTAATATTTTTTTTTTCCATTTCCTTTTTTATTTTTTTACATTATATTTATGAAAATGTTTATAACATAGTACGCCTGACAAAGTACATTTCAAATAATAATAATAATGATATAATAAGGACAATAACAATGGGTGATATATATATTAAACATGCGTAAACCACGCTGACACTTAAATATTATTTTGAACATCTTAACATCCTTGTTATATTTATGATGTGTTTTTAATCAATTTAATAATTTGCTAATTTTGATGTTTGTAAACTATTTTTTTAAAGAGCTTTGTGCATAAAATCTGTAAAATTTTTTACATGTCAGCACATATATGCCCTAGGAGCATTTATTTATTTAAGTTTATTTATTTAATCAACAATGAAACTATAGATACTACATCTGTGTGTTTGTTCTTATATTAGAAGAAACATAAAGAATAGTTGTCGTGTGTCTATTCCACTCTATATATATATATATATATATATATATATATATATATATATATATATATATATATATATATATATATATATATATATATATATATATATATATATATATATATATATATATATATATATATATATATATATATATATATATATATATATATATATTTGAGTTAGTTTTTCTTGAACATCCGAGTATATATAGTTACTAGATTTTTCTTGGGTTATAAGTTCATAGCATTAAAACAATTCTCAAAAATTATTAGTCATCTATTCATTTTAAAATTTGACGTTTCGGCAGGTGGCTCCGTGCCTTTCTCAAAATTTATTCCCCAGATACTGCCAAAAAACTAAAAACAAATAATGCAATTGCACCAAAAATTTACGGATTACCAAAACTCCATAAAGAGGGTATACCTTTACGACCTATAGTATCATGTATTCAGTCCCCTTTAACACTCATCAAAATTTTTAAAAAACATTCTATCAAATATTATAAATAAAACTACTATATTAAAGATTCATTTGACTTTAAAAACAAAATTAAAGATATTAAGTTGCCAGATGACCACATACTAATCTCTTTAGACGTTATATCTCTTTATACAAATATTCCTATAAATCTTGCAACTAACATTATCGAAAAAAGTGTTGAAATTAAAAAATATACTGATTTGCCGTTAAACGAATTCCTAAAAGCCGTAGAATTAACTCTAAACTCAACATATTTCCTTTACAAGGACACATATCTTTGAAACAACTTGATGGTTGTGCCATGGAGAGTATTTCAACGCAATTGCCCAATTAGTTTTAGAGGATTTAGAAGAAACCATAATACACGCAGCTAAATTTTAATTTACCCTTTTTTTAGGTTATGTTGATGATTGCATTGCTGCGATTCCGCAAAATAATGCAGATCAAACTCTAAATAAATTTAATAGCTATCACGATAAATTGCAATTCACCATCGAAGTCGAAAAACAAAATCAAATAAACTTTTTAGATGTCACCTTACATAAACAAAGGATACCATCAGAACAGAATGGTACACAAAAAGACTTGATATACCAACTTTTAACATCCACTTTCTCAAAAAAAATCAGTTATTATAGCATTAGCCATAGGGCAATTCAGCTATCAGATGTCGAGAACAAAACCAATTAATAAAGCCAAACAAGTTCTTTTCGAAAATAAATATCCCCAACAATTAGTAAATAAAGTATTTAAACAAAGAATTAATAAATTTTACAATAAAACGAACAACTCAAAAGCCAACACAAACAAAACTAATAACTATTTAACACTACCATACATAAAAGGTTTATCACCGCAACTTAAACATCTATTTAACAAATATAATATAAATGTTGCACACAAAGGCTTCCAATTAAATCAAAATTTCAATTTCTAAAAACCAAGACACCTAAAATGAAAAAAGCAATGTTATATATGAGATCCTTTTGGAGATTGCGCTTTTTTTATATTTTTGACAAACCAGCCAATATTTAGGTTCGAGAATTAACTCTCATAAATATGATAAAAGGAATCCCACTGCCCTATCTAAACACGAAATCCAAAAAAAACATAAATTTAGTTTTATGAAACTAAAATATAAAAACCGAAAACAACAAACGCAAGCGGGATATACGAGTCTATTGAAATTAAGAAAAATAAAAACTCAGTAAACGACAAAAAAGATATCAACCTTGTAAGCAAAATTTATTTTGACATTATTTAATTATTTTCTCACATACATTTGAAAAACTTAAAAATAATAATCTTAGACAAAATAAAAATACTTACCGGTAAAAACTTAAAAAATGTCAAAAAACAAAAAAACCATAACATCCTACCTATCACACGTATCTGCTCTTCAGTCAATAACTGTTCGTCGTCCTTCATATGTTTAGTGTTAAAAATGTTTGTCCAAATAACGCGAACAGCGTCGTATCTTTTGTGATTTTAAATACCTTTGGATAATTTAATTACGTTTCATGGTAAGTCTGTCTTGTTTTACTAAAGTGTGTAGGTTCTCTAATTTAAATTATTTTAGAAAGTATTTTTGAGAAAGGCACGGAGCCACCTGCCGAAACGTCAAATTTTAAAATGTGTGACTAATAATTTTTGAGAATTGTTTTAATGCTATGAACTTATAACCCAAGAAAAATCTAGTAACTATATATATATATATATATATATATATATATATATATATATATATATATATATATATATATATATATATATATATATATATATCATCGCTGGGAAACATGTAACTTTTATTAAAAATAATTTTTAAATCCATTTTTGGGTTATTTCGAGTCGCTTCAAATGCCCTACAGGAAATTATACCGAATACAAAGTGAGATTATACCAAGGAAAAATAAAGCGTGTTTAGTTGTTGTATTTCAAATAACTGCCTATAGTACTTAAATTTTGGAATTAAACTCCTCTCTTAAGACATTTATATGTTTGTCCCATCTTAGATGACTATTTAGGTGAATGCCAAGATATTTAATGGTGTCTGTAGCTCCCCCCACATATTCAAAGTATTCAGATTTAATATTTAACTTATTGAAACTTGGTAAATGGTTGGCGTAAGAAGTAAATGTCATAAAGTGGGTTTTATTTCCAATTTATTGTAAGTTTCTCTCTAACATGATTTCATTACATCTAATTAAATAAAGTAAGACATGTTTTTTAAAAAATGTAATGAATATATTTCGGAGACCTTGTAAAATATATTTACTGTATATAATATAAATATTATCTTAAATCCAGCTTTTTAATTTAATATGCGAAGCGGTTAGAAAAAATTTTTAAATTGCATAAAATTCCACCTGATTTTTGTTATTTTATTTTTTTTTTTAGTTTATGTAGCCAGTGATACTCGCAATACTATTTCGAATCTTTTGGCACCTCCCACCTTATTCAGTAGAATCCACTTAGCCGGGAAAGAATATAATCTCGCTGGAGCATATTCTATTAACTGGACAATAGCAGGAAAATCTATGTAAGTTTTAATATGACAATGTATAACTGGCGCCTTTTAGTAATTCCTTTTATTTTGAGATTTGATTGTACAGAAGACAGAAAGCTAATAGTTACCTTTTTACTTTTTCGTGCAGAAGATTATTCTTCTTTTCTTTTTAAAAAAGCAGCAGTACCATATGCTCACCTTTATAGCTTTCACTTCCCTCGTAAAAGGGAAGTATCGTAATCGTGAAAAAATCACTCTCCGAGATTTTTTCGAGTCTTCACGTTTCATGGTCCCTAAATGACTAAAAACGTGTTTTCTCAAATCCGTCTGTCTGTTTGTCTGTCTGTTCGCAACGTAGCGAAAAAACTACTTACCCGATTGACTTCCAATTATGGTCAAAAATTAAAGGTCGCATGGGGATGACCTGGTAACTTTTTTCGTAAAAATTCAGTATGGCGAAACAAAATGGTCGAGTAGTGAAATGTTAAAAAAATTATTATTAAAAAAGTACTCATAAAATTTATTTTAAATTTTGCGAGAATATCAATTATTATGTTGGAATCAACTGGTAATATTTTGGTACGAATTCAAGATGGCGGAACAATATGGCGGCTTAACAAAATATTTAAAAATTCAGTCTGAAAAACTGCTCCATAGTTTGATTTCAAATTGTGTGCCATCAGTAATTATGGTATAGGGATGAACTAGTAAAATAGTGGTACCAATTCAAGATGATGTTTGTAATCATGAAAAAATCACCCTCTCCGATTTTAAACATCTTTAATAAGTCTTATCAACTCCGTCGGTCCGTTTGTCAGTCTGTCTGTCTGTCTGTTAGTTCGCGGCATAGCTTAAAGACTATTTACACGATTGATTTCAAATTTTAGTCAAAAATTAAGGGTCATATGGGGATGACCTGCTAACATTCTGGTTAAAATCAAATATGGCGAAACAAAATAATAGCCTAGTGAAATGTTAAAAAAAAATATTATTAAAAACGACTCATCCAATTTATCTCAAATTTTGCAAAAACATTAAATATTATGTTGGAATCAACTAGTAATAGACGGCGGAACCAAATGACGCCTTAATAAAATATTTACAAATTCAGCCTAAAACACTACTTAATGGATTGATTTCAAATTGTGTGCCATAGCTAATTGTGGTATAGGGGTCAATTAATATAATTGCGGTGGCGGAACAAAATTACGGCTAAATAAAATGTTGGTAATCGTGAAAAAAATCACCCTCTCACGTTTTACTGTCCGTCTGTTCGGTGCATAGCTTAAAAACTAATCCGATTGCCTTCAAATTTTGACCAAAAATTAAGAGTCATATGGGGATGATCTGGTAATATTTTGGTAAATAACCAGTGTGGCAAAACAAAATGGCGGCCTAGTGAAATGTTAAAGAAAATATTATGAAAAACTACTTATCGAATTTATTTCAAATTTTACATAAACATCAAGTATTATGTTGGAATCAACTGTTCAAATTTTAGAACGAATCCAAGATGGCGAAACAAAATGGAGGTATAATAAAATACTTAAAAATTCACCCAGAAAAACTTCTTAATGGATTGGTTTCAAATTGTGTTTTGTGTGGTTTAGAGCTCAAGTAGTAAAACTGTGTTACTAACCCAAGATGGCGGAACAAATTTGCGGCCAAATAAAATTTTTGTAACCGTGAAATATATATCATATCTTCACGTTTTAGCATCCCTAGATGTCAAAAAATATGTTTTATTTTAAAATTTTTGTTAGAGTGGTATATTATTATTATTCAGTAAAAAATACAAGTTTATATTTTGCATAAAACTCATATTATCAGTCTTTATCTACTACGATGGTTCGCAGATATTTTCCAGATATTAAGTTTCTAAATGTTTTCCGTTAATGATCCTCTTGTTTTTATATTAGAGTGGTGTATTATTTAGGGTTAGGATCCAGAAAAGAAACAAAAGACGTTTTTAAATTGTCGACGTTTCGCTACACGTATAGAATCTATATCCTGCATGAAACCCATATTATCATCTTTACCTACTACGTTGGTCCGCATATATTTTTCATATATTAATTTTATAAATGGTTGTCGTTAACATCCTCAGGATACATTAATTTTATAAATGTAACGATCCTCTTGTTTTTATGTTAGAGTGGTGTATTAGTAAGGGTTAGGCTCCAAAAAAAAAGTCTTTTTTTTAAATTGTCGACGTATATAGGATAGATAGATCTCCTGCATGAAACCCATATTATTAGTCTTTACCTATTACGTTGGTCCGCAGCTATTTTCCAGATATTAAGTTTCTAAATGTTTTTCGTTAACGATCATTTTGTTTTTATTTTAGAGTAATGTATTATTTGGAGTTAGGGTCGAGAAAAAAAACTAAAGTTTTTTTTTAAATTGTCGACGTTTCGCAACTTTATTGTTGCATTCTCAGGACATATATATAGATTTTATATCCTGCATGACATCCATATTATCAGTCTTTACTTACTCCGTTGGTTCGTCCCAGGTAAAAGAAATTTACCGATTTTTTTCAATTCCATGGGTAGCTATATATGCTTATCTCCGTAAAAATATTTATTTGTTGAGTACTAAGGACGTGTGTAGGGATGTGTCTTGAACTGTAAGTAACACGACTGTATTTTTTCTGGTGCAAATAACCCTTTTGGAAGTACTGTCGCTAGACAAATTTAAAAATAGATTACAAATTGGAGATACATTTCAATAAAACGCAAACGGTATAATACTAATCGGTACATGGATCTACGAAATGAAAAATAATTTCGTCCAAATAAAGCCCTCTGTATGCAACCGTAACACAATATGTAATGACTTTCCAGAGAACTAGAATAATATACTCCTAATCAATGAAAATGCCTGAACATGCTGAACAGAGACATTACTTGCCTATGATATTGGTTTCGGAGTTGTTTACGTTAACATACGCCAATTAGCAAATGCTTAGGAATGGATACGAAGCTGACCAGTATAGCCTGTGAAGTTATGTTACCAATAATTTAAGATCGGGCATGCAGATTAATTCAGATTGCACCCTTAGCCTCAACTTAATGACTAAAAGTGTTTGCCGAATGAGCTCACCAATTTATTACGAGCAATTTTTACAGAGAGGGCAAGTGCATTTTCTTGGAAAAAATTGTAATATTATAACTTTATTGTTTACTTTTTGATATCTTTATCATCATAACAACGACTCATGACGGGCACGATTTATTAAGAAATAACTCTTTGCCACTAGCGTCTCTTACCCTTATTTAAAAATTTAGAATAATTTCGAAAAAAGTGATTTTGTCAACTCTGAGCCACTCTATAGACAAATTAAGGATAAAAACAAAAAAGTAAGGAAACGGCGAAATATCTCCGAACCGACTGTTGAAATTATGACAGATCTAATGGCGAGTTCCGCTGCCAAGTTTACCGTTTTTCTGTACTAAAATAGAAAAAATTTAGAACATCCTATATTATATTACTTCTTCAAAATATGCCTAAATTCTTAATACTTTTTATTTAGAGCACTTTTTAAGGAAGTCAACAGTTTTTACTAAAATAAGGGTCTAATATCGATAAATTAATGTATTACCTTTTATTAGAATACCTGCACACAAAAGGTTGTCAATCAAATTATTTTTTTTAACAAAGCAACCTTTTTTTTTAATGGAAAAGTTAACAGGCATAATTGTCGATATTGAGCCAAGAAAAATCCACATTGGATAAATGAAAATCATACCCAATTTCCCCAAAAGATAAATGTTTGGTGTGGTCTAAAGGGTGCAAAAATAATCAATCGGTCTCTTCTTTATGGAAGACACATTAATTGAAGAAAGGTATTTGAATCTTTTAAGGACCGAAACTATGCCAGCTATTGCAAAACTATTTCCGAATAACAGTAAGTTCCTTACTTTACCCGTTGTATTAAGTATTTAAACTTGATTTTTTAAGGTAATGGTGTACCAAATGATGAAATATGACTTCAGCAGGATGCTGCGTCACCGCATTTTGCTCGAAATGTTTGGGAATATTTGGACAATGTTTTTTTTTTGGAAAATGGATTGGACGTAGGGGTACAATAGAGTGGCCACCTTGGTCTCCCGACATGACGCCCCTCGACTACTTTTTGTAGGAACAACTTTAAAATGTGGTGTATAAAACTAAGCTCAATAACCTCGAGGATTTAAAGGAGCGAATAGAAATCGAATGTAGATAAATCGAGGAGGCTGGCATTCTTTTTAATCTATTAAATATTTTCCCACAGTATTTGACCTTCTGTCAGGAAGTAAATGGACTTTTAAAGCATTTTAAATACCTTACTTAGTTTCATTAATTTATTGTTTGTTGTATAAGGTATTTCTGTTTCGTATTACATTGTTTCCGCGGTTTTTTACAACCTACTTTTAAAGCTGAAACGGTGTTTTCTCTAGCTAGTATTTTTAGTAGCTATGATGATTATTGTGTTTTCCAGTCTGCCAGAATGGACAGCATCTTTTACCTTTCAAGTTTCACGAAATGTTTTGTTAATTTTCCTTACTGTAGATTTAGTTATTGGATAGAATCCTTAATAATGTTAACATCTTTATTTAATTTTCTCTACGCAAGTTTATTGTTGTGGTCTCAAATCACGATAATACAGCCAACGTTGCCAAGTAAGGGGTTTTGTAGAAATATAGTTCAATGACTGACAGGTAATGTCCTGTAAATCTGCAGGATTTGTTATAGGGACAGGGCACAGGAAATCAGCTATATCATTATTGTCTTAAGTCTGAGTGGAAGAATCCTCAACAGGCTCAAGACCAAACAGTCACAGGTGGAAGTCATATATGGATTCAGTCAGCTGTGATATTGGGACGCAGAAGACAAAGGACACCCACTGCATTTATTTTTCAAGAGAACTACTGAAACATATAATAACTCTACAATACCACTTCGTAAACATCAACAGTTTGGCATGTGGTCATATACAGAGCCAAAAACATCTTAAAAGCACCTTAGGCAACATTTTATCTTTCTCAGACCCTAAATACGCGAGAAAGAATGGCGCAGCTATAATTGTACTTTCAGTTTATGAGATAGCAGTGCTGGGATGCAGTGGAGTAAATGGTAGAATCATGGAATTCAGAGTGTACCTAGCGTACTGTAGGAAGTCAGAACAAATTAAAAATCACATTCTTCGACTCGAAGCTACAGTTGTGCTCTGGAATTTCAATGGAAAGCTAGGGAGCAGCATCTGATTAAGATTCAAACCTTTAAAAATCTCGATCTTGGTGATAAAAATGAGAGTGGTAAATGTTTTCTGGATCAAGTAGCAGTTCTGGAGTTTTGTTTTCAAAAAACATCCAGTCAGGCTGTATATCTGGAAAATGCCAAGTAAACGCCAAATTCTACCCAGGAGCAAATCGTAAAAGTGCTACTAAAAATATAAGTAGTACGAAACAAACATAGCAATGTTATAAAGAGTTTTGAGGAATCTCTGAAAATATGGTGACCTTACTGCGCTGATCTTTACAAGCATAAACATGGGCAAAAGATACGTCGACGATTTTCATCAGATAGATCTTAGAAATAATGCTATCTAAGATGTAATAGAATCCTAAGAAAATTGCTGAGATTTGCAATAAAATATGGAGTAACGGAGTTCGGCAGAAGAATTGGCGTTCATCTATTTGCGTTTCTATACAAAAGAAAGGCATTATAACAAAATCTGGAAATTATCGACCGATTTCAATAATTTGGAAAGTAAGATGAAGTTGGGTCTTGCTAGAGCGCTAAATTCTTCAAAAACATGCTGTTTGCGTAAAGGGTAAGGGTAGTCAAGATTTTAGATATGTGACAGATCATTGAAAAATGTAGTGAGTTCCAAGTTCCAATGTTTATCCAATTATATATATATATATATATATATATATATATATATATATATATATATATATATATATATATATATATATATATATATACATATATATATATATATATATATATATATATATATATATATATATATATATATATATATATATATATATATATATATATATATATATATATATATATATATATATATATATATATATATATATATATATATATATATATATATATATATATATATATATATATATATATATATATATATATATATATATAGATTTTTGATGAGAATAACAAGATGCTTAAGTGTTTGCATTTGTAATAGTATGTTCACTGAACACTCAATAATTCAGAGTTTAGGTCTCACAGACAAAGATCCCTAAAGTTGCCGAAGGCAAAACGTCGAATAGTAATTTTAATTTGACGAGGTCTAATCCCAACAACCATTTTTTTATACATACATTTGACCACATTCGTTTCAAACTCTCTCAGTATCCGTCGAGCCTTGTAATGTGTGTAATGTTTGTTTATTGTAATCTATGTGTGACGTATTTTTCAATTTTAAAGGTACTGTTTTTTAATTTTAATTACATTTAGTTAGCAATTAGATTATATTTTTCTGATAGGTCTGATGAATGCCCCATCGGGCGAAAAATGTGTAAATGATTATCTTAAAATAAAAAACATATGGCCGAAACCGGGATTTAATGTTTGTATCCTGTTTAATTCAAATCGTCCCTGTTTCCGAAAAGGTAATTTAGTGTTTTTGTATGTTTCATTAGTTGTCTTGAGAAATGAATGCAGTCAGTTATTTCCTCTTGCCTTATGCGTCGCAATATCACAGCCGATTGAATCTATATGTGATTTCTTCCTACGACTTTGTTGTCTTGAGCTTGTGTGCGGATTCTTTCACTCAGCCTTAAGCCAGGAATGATATAGCTGATTTCCTATGCCCCGTTTTTATACCAAAGCCTGCACATTTACAAGACATTCCTTATCAGTCACTGAAGCTTACTAATTTTCTATAAATCCCGTTACATAGCAACTTTGGCTAGATTATCGTGATTTCGGACTCATTAATACACTTGGGTAAGAAAATTTATCTTGATAAAAATTATAAGGAATTTACTAAATTTGGGGAGTGTGTGTGTAAAGTGTGAGTACGCTGTGTAAAACCGCATCTTATTAATCATAATTAAAACACGTTTCTTTTAGGTAAATAATTAGTAAAATATTATGGTCATTATTAAATATTGTAATACGTTGCGCAACGCATCGAAAACGAGATTCAATTGCCCTCAAGAGTACTAGAATGCGCCTCGATAGCAATTCGCTAAATTATCCAGCCAGCGGACGTGGCGGTAGTAAAGTTCACACAACTCCACCGTTTCTCGTCGATTATTGAGTCTAGGTAGACCAATATTACTTTGGCATCTAAACCTCCACATGCGCTGTACGAGTAAAAGTATGGCTTTAATGATGGTTTTATCGACGAATCTGTCGCTAAGTTACCAGGACGGGTCCACCTAGTATAGATTTTGTTAAAAAATCCTTCTCTTAATATAGATACACATTTTACATCACTTAAAAAAAAACCTAATCAAGGTTAATTAAAACGAAATAAAAAAAAAACTAAAAAAAAGTCATCGCCGGAACTAAATTACAACATAAGTTCATTGCAATACAACCAGAAAACCCTATCACTGGACGACCAGGCTCACAGGGAAAATTTAGCTAAACTTGTTTATATTCTACCGATTGACGTACTTTAAGCAATAGCTCGTGTGGAAGCAAAATAAAAAACATAAATATACGTAAACTATAGTGTTACAATGTTTTACCCCATTTTAATCGTTACCTTTTACCAGTTCTTAATATTATATTTGATTTTTTTTTGCAAAATTTTTGACAATATATTCTATTCAGTTATTTAGCACTTCTTCTTCTTAGAAGGCAGCAAATAGTTTCGCATTTGGTTGAAAATTGTATTGTTATAAAGCCAAGGTTCACAATTTTTTGGTTGTTGAAAATTAGAGAATTAATTAGATTTCTCATTTTTAGAATTCTTAGAACACATTGCAGTTATTGCACACAGGCGCGTAGCCGGAAATTCAGTTCGGGGGTCCGAACCAGTCATCATCATTTCAATTCAATATAATCAAAAAAAAAAACAAAAAAAAAAAAAACGTACTTACCGGTGAGTCAAATTTTAGGAAAACAGGAAAAAGCAGAAAGCACGCCTGGTTTTTTTTCTATTGTTGTCAGACCTATGGCAACAATATATTGCGAAACAGTTGCAACAAAATTTGTTTGTTGTCAATATCTGCTAAAGTATTGCAGTTCGGGCATTTCAGGTATACAATAACGACCGTGGCAGTACCACCGCGTTCTCTATAAAGGTACAGTGAAGTGTAAGTGCACGTTTCGGTACTTGAAGAACGTCGAGGGAAGTTCCGACTCTTGTAACTGGAGTCACTAAAAAAAGCAACCACTGCTGTATTATTCATGCCTCAGGCCTCAGTGGTATGTCCAAACATACAACAAAATATCAAAATATAAGTTTATCCTGAGCAAATATGACTGATGGTATTTTCCTAAATGCGATAGTGAAAACGTGAAATTAGTTTTTACCTGCAAACTTTCCTAAATATAGAAAAAACTCTTGATTTTTTTGTTTAAAATTCTTACGGTTTCACATATTTAATCGCATTTTCATAAATAATTGTTTAATCAATTTATCTCTGTGGTGTTACCTTCCATAGATGCTCTGGAACCGCATTGTTACATTGAAAATCTTGCTTTCTTCATGTGGTAAATATTCATAAATATATTCACCTTGCTTTTTAGTATTTTTTCGGAATCCAAAAATATCTGATAATATAATCGCCCGCAAATATAAAACGGTGTTGCTCTATATTTAGCTGATATTTAGTAACTCTAGAAATCTTGAAATGTCTACTTTTATGAGAGTTTTAATTTTTCTTACAAGTTTTTCATTTTTTGAGAATTTTAAATATCCCTCATTGTCAAAATCGCACATTCTTCTAGGGTAAATTTTTAAGTCAAAGTTAAATTCACAATCTTCATGTTCGTTATATTGATCAATGTGTTTTGTTTACGTGAAGAGAAGAACTCTCAAATTGAGTAGAAATAGACTTACTTGCAAACTGTTGTATATGTTTAGTTTCCAGGTAATAACTAATTACCATACCTTGTAGCCTTAGATTTCCCCTTTCAAATTTATTTTTAGATATCAATAAAAACATTTATTAAACAATAGAAACGACTTTAATAAAAGCACTAAAAACTAAAAAATAATATCTTATTTTAGATTGAAAAACTGTCTTTATGAAGTTCGCGTTAAACTAATTCTTAAATACTTAATCAGCAAATAAAGGCTAGTTTGGCACCGACTTTATAAAGTGAAATATTCAATATATAATAAAATATTATTTTTTATTTTTAGTGCTTTCGGTCGGTTCTATTTTTTCATAAAAAAATTATTTCATCTTTTTTAGTCCCGTTTATAGAAAGTTTCAATTTATATGGCTTAGACTTAGGTTAAAGTTTTAGACGTCCCTAATAAAATAAATAATTAGGCACTGGGTCCATTGAGTTTGAAATCTTGCCAGAATCCCCGTTTAATATTATATAAAATGTTCCATCAATAAACATTTATAAAAAATTTATAATATACATTGTAAAAATCTAAAATGATGAGTAAAACTAAAGCTCGTACCATTAAAAACACCGAATACTACACCATACTAATATGCATACTTTCTCCCTGATGATTTGATGAACGCAATATATATTGTCCCTGGTGCTCTCATCAATTAACATGTTTTTGTATTGCTGGCTATGAGACCACTCCGGCAATATACTGAAAATTCCCTGAGAATTGCTTCCAGCTTGGTCAAGCCATAGGAGTAATCGATCTACATACACAAAAAAATACATAGGGTCGAATTGACAACCTTCTTTTTTGAAGTCGGTTAAAAAAATAATATTTTAATTATTATAAAGTTAGTCTCGGGACGAATTCACATATTTAAGATTTTGCAATTGACAGAAATTATCGTATTTAAGTCAAAGTATTACATACAGTTTTATTTAAGATATCCTCACCTGAATGCTTTACTTTTAAGTGATTATTCTTTCTGAAATATTTTGTCAAAAAATTGTTTTTTGCAACATGTTTGAATTCACGGTATTTAGCAATGTAAACTTTAGATATTTTAAAAGAAAGTCGGAATTTAAAAAAAAAATTACTTGTTTCTAATTTTTCTAATAAACATAGCCAATACGAAACTGTTAATCGCAGTTGGAATTCTACTTTTATAGATTACTCATGTAAAATATAAGCAAAATAATTTCGGGGAGGACAGGGAGTCTAGTTTAGGGATGGGCAATATTAGATTTTACGTATTGATAGGCGATAGCACATTATCTATAGATATTTTTTATTTATTATTATTGAAGAGCAACAAAAAAGATACTCATCTTTTTCTCGGCTACCTCTCGATAATATCAGCTACTGATCGGCATTATTGCACACCTATCGGCACTTATCGATAACTATCTGTATATCTACATTTTTTTATTTACCTATCGTTATATGATATGTCGCTAACCTATTCTTAACGCCCGTCCCTGTCTACACTGCAATCGGACACCACAATATTTTTCTTTAAGTAAAAGTATACCTAATAAACTGATATCTTTTTTAAATCAAACAGATACGAAAAATGTACTAATTTTGGTTTGCCTGCATTTATTTAAAAGTTCTCTAGCATGTGCTCGGTTTACAAAATTCGTGCATGAAACTGTTCTATTTATTTAACAGTAAGCATTTTGGAAAGTTAAACACGAAAATATTGAAGTAAGGATTAAAAGTTTAAAATCTGGGACTGGAATTAGCAAAAGTAAATAAGCTTGTTCGGAAATTGTGTTGTGCATGGGGTGTTTAGTTTTTGAAGTTTGTTTGAGCCTGTTACAAATTTTATTATTAGATGCAATTTATAATATTTCTTCCTTATTTTTACTGGATGTCAAATTGGTACGTCTTATTTTCGCAGAGAATAGATCATCTTTCAAGTTTGTTATTATACAATAATGATATCGCATGTTTTAATGACATAGCTGAAATTCACGTAACAAGTCCGAGCTTTTGCAGGCTTGTACTATAAGTAATTATTTGAAGTTTTAAATTCCCCAACAAAAAACGTAGAAAGAATCGTAAAAACAAAAACTTATCTTAGAATTTTGAAACTTTGAATATAAGACGCTAAAGTAAAATGTAAGAGACAAGCTCAATTAAAAAAATTAACTTGTATTGTAAAAATAAATGTTATTTTTATAATATAAAACATATAAGATTTTTTAAAAGTAAAACAATCTTATTTTGTTGCTTTAAATACTGAAATTTAAATTATTTTGTTTAACAATTTCCACTAAAATGATAAGGTAGAACTATAACTTAAACTTATTGTTTTCCTTATATGCGGGTTCCAACTATGGTTTTTTAGTGCAATGTTTTTGAATTTCGTATTGAATTGTGCATATTTTTTGTGCAATATGCCCATGTACCAAAAATTAACGGTTTTCGAAATATATTTGAAATCTGCAGTAAATGGTTAAAATATATACGAAAAAGATAAAACATTTTATATAGTGTTTAAATTATGTTTACTAAATTTGGAAATAACATGGTACTAATTCAAACTTATAATCAAGCATAAACAAGAAAATAACTAAAACCTATAATACGTAGCCTAAGGGAAATGCTCTGCATGTCCCATAATAATCCACTCCATTTATCATATATCCTTTTGGTATTCTACTGCATTTTAATTGCTTCACAATCAAGTGTGTTTATATTTCTTATTTCTTCAACAATTTTTCTCTGAATATCTTCTATATTATTGTTTATTTCTCTGTAAACTATATATTTCAAATAGTTTTAAAATAGGGTATCCATGGGCGTTAGATCGGGGCTGATCGCGGTCTAGCTCATTTTTCCATCTTCCTATCCACACTTAGTAATTATTTTGAGGAAAGGCTCTTGCTGCCACAATATTATGGGCTGGTGCCCCATCTTGTTGCCAAATTATATTTTGTTACGTTTTAAGTGGTAGTTCACCGATAATGCGTTCAATTTGATTTTCCAAAAGTTCCAGATATCTTAACCCATTTAAGTTGCCATGTATAAAAACGAAACCTAACACCTTATGTCCCAAAATGCCGCACTAAACATGTATTGAGGATTGTCCTTGAAAAACAATTGGCAGCTTGTGGATCTTTATCGGACCAAATATGGCAATTTTTCGATTATAAATACCGACAGTGATAAATACCGCCTCATGGGTCCATAAATTTTATTCTGGATAATAATCTGGATCTTGATTTATACTTGCTCTTATAATTTTTACAAATGCATGTCTCCTTTTTTGTTCGTCATTAGTTGTTGAACTGGCCTTATTTTAAAATCGTGGTATCCGTTTTGCTTTAAAGTTCTCTGAACTGCTTCATAACTAATTATCTTTATCTCTGATACAGTCTTTAATAGATTTTCTTGGACTTATTTGCAAATAAAGTATTATCTGTGTTTTGCCCTTTTCTAATTTCTTAGAGGCGCTGTTTCTTGCAATAAGTTCTTTGTATCAATTATAACTGGTACAGATGGTATTCTCTGGCCCTTCTGAATATAATTTCTATCTTGTTCTCGTGCTCTTGTGGTGTTCGTATTATTCTTGTAATAAAACTCGACAAGTTTGAACCTTTCAGTAATCGCATAGCTAACTTTTTAAGTATTAGCACAACAAAAAGTAACAATGAGTCAGGCAGTAAATCAGACTTCATATATTAACGCGATGACATTCGAAGAATGACCTTTATCTCCAGATAACACCAGGTATCTAAATAAGTAAGCAATTATATCCGAAAAATCGCAGAATTCGTAATTCTAAAACCATCCATATTTTGAGAACCGTTAAATTTTGTAACATGGTTTATTATACAAAAAATATGCAGAATTTAAGGTAAAATTCAAAAACATTAAAAAATGTGGCATATATTAAGAAAACAAAGTTGATTCTTGCCTTGCTTTTTTGAGACAATCTGACAATAAAATATAAGCATATGAAAAAGCAGATCCAATTAAACAATTTCTGTTTGGAAAATTTTTTTCTTCAACCTCAAAAATAACCGAGATATTTCCATTTAAAGAGTTATCTGGATCACTCTATACAGGGTGGCTCACGTAAGATAATCCAGTACCGACCTTATCTGAAAAACTATATTTTTGTATATACAGAGTCAGTCTTTTTCCTTATGTCTCTATCACCTTATCTGTTTTAAGTAAGATACTCTATATATTTTTACACTTTTAAATTCTGCAATAAATTTTCTTATATCCAAATTCATTTGTTTGACATTTGATATTTTGAGCACTTTAACCAGCTATAAAATCTAAACAGTTTGATTTATTATAAAACGGTTTGCACTTTCCTGCCTTAGTTTCTAAATATTTATAAACTGATATTAACTTCTGATTAAACCGGAAGTTCAAAATTTTCATCTTCATCAAGTTCATGTCCATTTTTAAAAACCAAGACAAGAAAGTGCGAACCGTTTTATTATAAATCAATCCGTTTAGATTTTACGGTTGGCTAAAATGCTCGAAATGTCAAATTTCAAATGTCAATACCATGAAAACAAATGGTTCTCCGTATAGGATATTTTACATGAAATGTAATTAGAATTCATTTTAGGATTGAAGAATGGAAAAATATATAGGTAGTCCCATATAAAATAAAAGAGTTGAGACTGACGCAAGGAAAACGACCTACCCTATATATACAAAAATATTATAAAATAGAACTTCGTTTTTCAGCATTACACTACAGTTATTCTCCTATAGTTTTCTGGATACGGAAGCGAGATATCTTACGTAAGCCACTCTGTACAGTTTTGTTTATTTCTAGAACAATCTAAGACTAGATATTGAAATTGTACACATAGTGTAAGAAGCAATAAGAACTTCTTAAGTCAACTGCCCTATAAAACCGATTCTTAGTCTTTTTAAGACTCTTGTCATAAAGTTTTTCAGAAATTGTGCCAAACTCTTTTGTCGTTTCTCTTAATTATAGGACATGGTCACAGCACTTTACCAAGTTTTAAACGACACTGGCCTCAAGCTGAGCGCGCTGTTAGAGCATAATTACACGTTATTAAATTACTTTGATGTTACCTTTTGAGTTCTAACACTAAGTTTATATCTTAAGGGTGTACTGCCGGTTAATTAACACTTGCTATTATGTAAGAAGTGTTAGATCTTTAAAAAAAATCATTATATATTTTTAATAGTAAATGTGCGAAAAAAACAAGAATATCTGCCAAAAAGCTTTAATTACTTGGATAACGTAAAGTGCTGTTTAGGATAATAAGTAACGGAGTTGCGTTGGTGAACACATAACAAATAATTAAAATATATTAAGAAGAGAGTTTTCGTAATTCAATAAAAAAAAAACGAAGCAATTAAAAATTATAAAATATTAACGTTTTCAAGTGCCGTTGATAATTATGAAATAGCGTAGAATATGCAAAAATTCCCAAGTATCTATATGTTTGTAAAAAGTAAATCTAAACATAAGAAAACAAATAACATGTAAATAAGCATAAAATTGAAGTTAAAAAATGTAAAAATAATAAAAAACAAACACTGAAAATTTAAAATAACATTTTAGGACCTTAAAAATGTGACTTATGAAACTTAACTAATAAACAGAGAGTTCATGAGATATTAGATCAAGAATGAATTCTTAACGAAAGCAACTGATGTGACCACAAGAGTCAAATTTTTAGGGTCGCTTAAAAGGTTATTTAATTTTTTAGTGCTTTTTTGAAGCCGGTTTTGTTTTTTTCGAAATTTGTTTATTATTATTTTGTTATATTGCATGGCCCTTTTTTGATTAACTTAGTTTAACGAACTAATATATAATTGAATAAAATATTACGTCAAGCCAACCCTAAGTGATTTGTGATTTACTAACTTGTTTCTTTAAAACATTTTATTAATTTTAGTTTCAACGCAATAGGATAGATAATTTAAATGCCAAATTTTAAATCTTTAAGATGATAAGTATGGTGGCTTATTTAAGTTTTTGAGAAAGTTAGATCTGATCTTTTCTCGGGTCTCGTCTCAGATCTCAACCCGAGATCCGATATGAGAATTGTAAAATTTTACACTGTTAGTGAGGAGATAGTGTTTCCAAGTGCTCTGTTGAGATTTAAATCTATTATTTTACAGTTTATTTTTTTTCTCCTCGGTATAGAGTATAATAGTACTGATCTGTAGACTAATTCCAAATATTAAATGTATTGCTTTGAAAGACTAAATTAATACCTCGCAATCTTGTAAAGATCACGTTAATATTTTACTAAATAGTTTAAAGCGACACTATTGAAACTTTCTCTGGGATATGCATGAATCTGTATGATTTTTCTCTCGACGTACTTACAAGCGAACGAACGTGTTCGTAAGCAAAGCTGTGCATTCGTCGTTTATATACTTTAAGCCACGTACTCACTAAGCGAAAAAATACGCATGGTAAGAAACGCATGTGTTCGCTTAGTGAGGACGTAAATGATACGTGCGATCAATGTATGCGGTTGCTTGTAGATAGGTTCGCTCGCATGTTGATACTTGAAAGTGAAAAATGGTTGTACCCTGTGATTTGTATACAATTTTTTTTTCACACACTACACATACGTTCGCTAAATGTAGACGTTAAAACAAGTATTGAAATCGTTCTGGCCTTATTTGTTCCCTAAGTGAATACGTATCATAAAATACGTTAATCAGTTTACCATATCTTAGCTGTGCCCAAGGTCCGTTAATCGATCTTGCCCCAGTTTTATGGGAGATACAAAAAAACATGCTCATCAACACATTTTTGATGTCTGAATGTGTAGTGTTTGTACAGAGTAATTCATTATATTTGACACCCACCTACAGCCTAAATTATAGGGTTTAGAAAAAAATCTTTAAATTCAAAAGTTTTAGGGTTTTATCTTTTGGATACTTCAAATTTCAAACTTTCGCAAGTTAAAAAAATTACGACATGTATTTTTAAATAGAGTACCCTGTATATTATTAGATATAATGAAAGGCCTTTTCATCGTTATTATCATTCAACGCCCATTAACTCTATAAGTTACCTCGATGGGCAGCTATCGGGCGAGGGAGACGCGCGGGTGACGCGCAAATAGTGACGACGACTGGCGACCGATCTGATAAGGCTACCAGTTTATTGCTTATTCAGCTTGACGTTTTCATTGCCATAGTTGTTGGTTGTGTTTTTCGGAGTATTTTTTTACTTCCTCAGTGAAAGGGGACCAAATAACCGAAAAACTATTGAAAATAATTAGAAATTAGTGTTCTTAAGACACAGGTTATTTATAAATATGAAATATTTAAATGAACTGGCGAAGGAAAAAAAAGGTAAAAAAAGAAGGCTTACTAAAGTGGATACCACGAAAAGCTGTGTAAAAAAATTACTAACTGAATTTTTAATTTGTGACCGTTTAAGCATAAACTGTGTGCTGATTTCCTATTATTAAAAAATATGTTTGAACAGTTAATTCAAATTCAAAATAAATCAAGAAAGTGCAAACCATTTTGTTCTAATTTGAACCGTTCAGACTGTTGTTCAAAATTGAAAATCCCAGTTTTTAAATGTCATTATCTCGAACACAACTTAAGCTTAGGTCTATGGACAATATATGAAGTAGACGTAGAACTTTAGATAAAATTGAATAAAAATGAAAAACTATTTAAGTAAGTGTATAAGTCATCCTATATACTAATATTTATATTTAAATTTTTTTTCTATCTCTAACCATTATCACCAAAACCGAGAACACACTACTGGGACACCTTGTATAAAAAAATGTTCATTTTCTAAAGTTACAAAACTATTTGTCATGCTAAAACTTTTTACAAGAATATTTTTTTGAGACTTTGAAAATACATCATATATATTTTTTTAAATATGATAACTTTTTGAAATGCACTCTGCAAAAAACCTTAGTTAAAATTTGAACCGACATCCCTAAACATAAATATAAAATTATAATAACTTATATCTCAAAGGCTATATTTTACTGTAACAAAAAATTTCAATTTTGAACAAAAAAAGATTAATATATGGAATTAAACGCACACCGAAGAGATATAGACAATGCCGTACTAAAGTAAGCCGGTCGCCGAGTGACGTAGATCGCTCACACCAAGTTGGGATAGGTCAAGATCGCTCGAGGCAACCTATAGAGTTAATGGGCCTTGATTATCGTTATCGTTTCGGTAAATGAGATTTCAGCCATATTCTCGTTAATATGGTCAAGTCTGCCTTGGTCATGACTATGATGCAAACATGCTCTAGATGCCAAATATTTCAACAATTGTAGTTATGGCAATCAAATACATAATTCTCCACTTTTCTGTCATTTATGGATTAATGTGTTTGATATTAATTATTTAATCTTGATAAAAATAATTCAAATGAGTTATTCTGAGGGAGAAGAATTCCTTCAACAATAAATACAATTAAGAAAATAATTTAATCGTTTCGAACAACAAAATTCCGTTCAAAGAAAGACCAGGAAAATAAGAAACATTTCTAACAATGAAATACCATTCAGCCAAAGAACACATTTTAACAATAATTAATAAAATTAACTTTTTTAAACGAAATTTGAAAGATACTTATAAAACTACATATTTCATACATAGCCTTCATTACTTTCACAACATTTGCGAATGCTTCTCAACAATTTTCCATTTATAATATACGTATATAAAAAATTTGCGTGCTTTATGTTTAATTCTGAAAATTCACTATTTAGTTTCTCTATTATGGCTTGTAAAGTTTGAGATCTATTATAATAAATCTTGTTCTTCAAGTATCCCCACAAAAAATGTACAGTGGATTCAAATCCGGGCTGTTCGCTGAATATCTGAGAGTTTTTCTATCCACAGTATCCACATTCAAGTGATCGGTGACTAATTGGACATTGTGTGGAGGTGCATCGTCTTTTTAGTTCAAAATATTGCTTGACTGTGTAACAGAATAGACTGTAACAACGGTATGGAGTATATATTTTTATATATTCTAAATATAATTTAAACAATATTTTACTGAAACTGTTGGTTCTCACGCTAACGCCTAAACAGGCTTGATTATTTCACAGGAATTATAAGTGGATTTGTTTAATATTAGTTTCGAGAATTTTAAACCCTAAATAAAGTATAATATATCCCAAACGCTATATTTTAGACTATAGACAGATTTATGTATAAACGTTCTGAAAAGGTTACAATTTATGCCTACCTTTTCGAGGGTTTATGGTCCCATATGACCCCTGTCTCATGGGAATCTTTCTTTGACCGTTTAATTTAACTTGATGAAAATATTAATTGAAACATTTTATTTGGTTCGTTGCAATGATAGTACATGGTCAATTTACTATTGTAAAAATACAATAGAGTACTTTGTAATAGGAACATTACCGAAGAGCCATGTTTTCGGAGCATAATAATAATAATCCCTGCAGAAAAAATAAACTGAAAAGGTTTTTCGTGCCTTTTTTTTGCCATGACTTTTCGGACCCATAATGTGATAAGTTAGTATAGGCATATATATTAAATTATTTACATAATCTTAGGACTAAGAATTGAAGGGAATATTATTTTAATCTATTTATTCACTTTTTATTATCATGGGTGACACCTCGTGTCTCTAAGAAGAAGTTTTGAACTTAAAGTATAGAGTAGGGACTTAAGCTTCACCATTCACAGCTTTATTCGTTTCGTCCTGACTAATAAAATCAAAGAGGGGATTGGTCTAAGGGGTGGATCTTGTAATAGCCTGAGCTAACTTTGTATTTTACGGGAAGACTAAAAGTCAGTCTGTGTCAGAGTTTTGTTTCTTATAGCTGTTCCTAAATTCTTCTTTTGTGGTGGTTTATGGGGCTTTACGTATACAGTGGGATATTAAAGTTGAGGGATTTTCAAAGATATTTTATTTTTATTCTATGATTTACCTGGGGAGTAACTGGTTTTCAAGAGTTAAAGTTAAGTTTTATTTAAAGATTTTTGTTTTCTTTTCTTTTGAACTAAGGTTGGGGATTTAAAGATAATTCCCCCATTTTCTAGATTTAAATACTTTTTTTTGTTATTAGGTTTAAGTAATATTTTTGTACAGTATTTCACTTCCTTTACTTTTGTTAATAAATTTTTAAGTTGTTTTTAAAAACCAAATCTTTTATTTAAATAAACCACCTGCTAGTTAAAATAAATATATATTCAAGAAGAAGATACCATCGTTGTTGCAGTTTGCTGTTGTTCGAGTTTATATGGCCGCAGAATTGGTGAGATAAGAGGTTTAATTCAATTTGTACTGTACTGTACTTGTACAATTATATTTCGTTACAATGTAAATTATAATTCACGAAGAAGCCTACAGAGTACCTTTGAATTTACTTATTATAACTTAGTTAATTTCAGTATTGTGACAGGATTGCCCGCTACGTCTCAAATAAATAAATAAAATAAATAAATAATTTTAAATATAATAAATAACCGCTCGATAACCCTGCTACAACTGGAATCTCTTCTAGCAATTGCTCTATTTCTTGTTCAGTCAAATATAAATACCTTTGGCCACTCAGAGATCTCTGATATATCATTTGTACAATTACCTTATTTTTGAGCATACCACACCACACTAAGTGACTTTTGTCTTTGTATTCCGACCCCTTGTATTTTGTGGGAATTTTTTCCTGTTATATACACGGGCTGATGTGAAAGACGCCTCATCGGTGAATATGATATTGTTCAAAATATTGTACTATATTGTTTTAGAAGAATAAATAATATTATAGTAATTTTTCACGAAATTAAAAAACATACTCAAGTTTACCTTGAAAATGCAGTAAAACGTTAATTAACGATTAATTATATTCTTGATTGTATATTTTATTGAAGAAATTCTTCCCGGGTATATTCACCGATATTCGACTCTAATTCTTGCAACGTTATTATCGTTTGATTAAAAGAGTTTTATTATTTCTCGTTTTTCTTCCTCAGAATAACCCATTTGCATTATTTTCAGCAAAATTAAATAATAAATATCAAACAAATGAATCCATAACTGACTGAAAATTTAAAAATAGGCATACTTAAAATAAAAATAAACATCTTAATCTTTAAATTGAGCTTTAAATTCTCTTGAAGTTCAGATCTAGTCTTTGTTCTTAGAATTGCACGCACATTCCTTTTATAACGAAATTAACATCGCTAACGCGGATAGTCTATATTGGCCCCACTCCTGAACAAAATTTATAAACCCTAGAAAAACCCCTGGATTTTCAGACAACGCCGTTTCATCATGGCCACGTAGTGCCAGCTTTAAAATTTTACACAATCTATAATTTTGTTTAAAATATAACAATTTTTGGATACATTTTCATTAAGATCTCTAAAGAATTTTCTATAAGCTGTGTCTACACTTCCGACCGTAACATAGTTTACCGAACATTTCATGTGATCTGCAGAAAACGCATGTTGTTTTATTTTTTCTTTTAAGTATTTTAAGTCTTTAACACCGGTTTTGCTCCATAAAGAGCGACGAGTCTTTAGCAAACAACAAACAAACATAACAGTAAAATGAGTTAGAGACTTCACAACCACATATCCAGTTAGTTAAATCGTACATACTTCTGCGAAAGTTTCGATGAACCTCTTTATTTTTGTCTTTACTAGTTTGTCGTATACTAAGTTCTGGTAAATTGCGACCTTGAATTCGGTTATTCCCACAAAATTAAGTTCGTTAGCACTCTTTAGTTGTTTAATTTTTTGCACTACCGACATTTTATTTCATCTACATTCACAACTTAAACATGACCACCTTGAAATTGGTTGTTTTTGCAAAATTAAGTTCGTAAGCACTTTTTAGTTGATTATTTTTTTGCACTAGTCTCTACCAACATTTTATTTTCTGTATATTTCCAACTCACACATAAATCATAAAAATAAAAAAAATATATATTACAAAAAATTTTCATTAAGATCTCTAAAGAATTTTCTATAAGCTGTGTCTACACTTCCGACCGTAACATAGTTTACCGAACATTTCATGTGATCTGCAGAAAACGCATGTTGTTTTATTTTTTCTTTTAAGTATTTTAAGTCTTTAACACCGGTTTTGCTCCATAAAGAGCCCGACGAGTCTTTAGCAAACAACAAACAAACATAACAGTAAAATGAGTTAGAGACTTCACAACCACATATCCAGTTAGTTAAATCGTACATACTTCTGCGAAAGTTTCGATGAACCTCTTTATTTTTGTCTTTACTAGTTTGTCGTATACTAAGTTCTGGTAAATGGCGACCTTGAATTCGGTTATTCCCACAAAATTAAGTTCGTTAGCACTCTTTAGTTGTTTAATTTTTTGCACTACCGACATTTTATTTCATCTACATTCACAACTTAAACATGACCACCTTGAAATTGGTTGTTTTTGCAAAATTAAGTTCGTAAGCACTTTTTAGTTGATTATTTTTTTGCACTAGTCTCTACCAACATTTTATTTTCTGTATATTTCCAACTCACACATAAATCATAAAAATAAAAAAAATATATATTACAAAAAATAATATATAAATCAATATTCATCGATTAAAAACGTCCGAAAAAATATACAATTAGAATATCGACCGCGCGACCTCTGAACAATTGAACTTCCGTATGCCGACGTGATGACGCGACCGATCGATCGAATTATAAAAAGAGACCGGCTGATGAGCCAAATCGCGATTTCATATTCCATTTGCTATCACGTTCGGCTGCCGCTCGGTAGCTGTGAAATCTTCGGATACTTCCGTCAAGCTCTAAGGTAATCAGGGCAATTCGGACAGCCCAGACTAGCTCAGTATAGCGTATTTTATTATGCCTAAGGAATGCAACAAAACCATTCGAACCGCCGCGCGCGGCTAATAGTGTAGCGTATTTAGCTTTTCCTAAGGTTCGCGTTTTATTACAACTATTAGGAGGGACGGTCAAACGAATAATTTATTTTCTGAAATATTTTTGGGGGGTCATTGACCAAATGATCCTATGTAAGAGCCGCCACCGTTTGGTTGCCATAACTACAGTTGTTAAAATAATTGCTGTCTAGCTCATTTTTTCATCATAGCGATAACCATGGCTGACTTGAATCACCGAAAATATGGATGAAGTCTCTTTTACCGAAATGATAAAGTTTAAACTCAAATATCTCAAAAACGGCTGCATCAAATATCAACAAACTATATATTTCATGAATGAATGATGAAAAGACCTTTCATCCTAGCTAATAATATACAGGATGATTCATTTGAAAAAAAAATACAAAAATTATTTACACAATTTACCTTAAATTTTGCACAAAAATCAAATATTATGTAGGAATTAACTAGTAAAATTTTGGAACGAATCCAAGATGGTGAAACAAAATGGCGGCTTAATAAAATACAAAAAATTCAGCCTGAAAAACTACTTAATAGATTGATTTCAAATTTTGTGCAAGAAATAATTGTGGTATAGATATGAACGGGTAAAATTGTGGTACGAATTCAAGATGACTGATCAAATGGCGGCGAAAAAAATTTTTTGTATCGTGACCTTCCCTAGATGCCAAAAATGTGTATTCTTAGAGTCGTCGGTCTATCAGTCTATCTGACAGTTAGCGGTGTATCGAAAAAACTACTTTCCCGATTGACTTCAAATTTTGGTGAAAAATTAAAGGCCATATGGGGATGACCCGGTAATATTTTGGTAAAAATTTAATATGGTAAAATAAAATGGCAACCCAGTCAAAATTAATAATAAAAATCTGATTATCCAATTTACCTCAAATTTTGCAAAAAAATGAAGTGTTAGATAGGAATAAACTGGTAACATTTTTGAACGAATCCAAGATAGCAAAACAATTAAACTTTCGAAAGTTATTTTTTGAAATTTTTAGACAAAACACCCTCAAATTTTTGTATTTAAAGTTTTTTTCTAAACCCTGTAGTTACGGCTGTAGGTGGGTGTCAAACTATAACGAATGTCAATACATTTAGTGTAAAGGGTGTACACTAAATGTATCGACAGAGTGTTGTTTACTTTTAAAAAAGACTGTAGCGGGTTTTACTTGTGTTTTTGTGCATTATACAGGTTTATGTATTTTAATTGCTTGATTTTACAATTTTGTTTCTGAGGAGACATATATTAGTTGCAGAAGTAAACAGTTATGCACGATGCGACGCTAAATCATAGTGGTAGCGTATTAGGTATTGGACAGACTTGAATAAAAATGAAATAGGAATATAATTTTAGGCACCTTAAAATGTTTTTGCAAGTTGTACCTCCAAAGGCTAATTTAACACCTTCGGAGTTATAAATAGTTATCCCACTTAATAGAAAACAAATATTTTTCGGAAAACACAAATAACTTTTTAGAATATCCTTAAGAAAAACAAGAGCTTCATATTTTATCTCACAGTTGTTTAAAAAAAACTTTAATTTTAATAATTTTTTTAATTCCAAAAAAAAAGTGAAATATCCTAAAAGTCATTAAAATATGGTTTAATAAATAAAGTGGTAATAAAATTAGAGACAAATAAAACACACAAATTTTTGCAGATGTCTTAAAGGTGGTAAATGTTATTACCCACCATATTTTTATTTCATATATCACAGTTTGAGGGTACTGTTGGGTATATAACCGTATCGCCTTTACTAATGTAGATATTGACCAATACTCCCAGTCTTGTACCATTTTTGCTGATCCATTGACGTAAAAATAATTGACATTGATGTAAAAATAATGACACTAAGCACATCCAAGTCGTTATTACTCTCAAAGTTCTACAAATCGTTATTATTCGAAAAAGTATTTATTATTCTGGAGCTCCTCATGCGTTTGTAATAATTATTAAACTTAAGTAATAATTATTTCTTAAAAGCCCCGTCAAAGTTGTTATGTACCTAGAGAGTTCAACGAAGAGATGCGGAGCCTAAAAAGTGACAGCAAAGCCAAGCGGGTAGATAGCTCTACCAACGTATGATTTATAGGACAATATAGATCACACCTATGTTTTTATAAACCAGTGGTTTCAATTCACAAATCGCACAAAAACAATTCTTTAGTGACTTTTGTGTAGCTTTTTATAATTTCCTAAAAATTTTAAACAATTACGCATGTCTCTTTTTTAACTCAAATATTCTTTGATATTTACTCCCACTATCATAGATTTGCTCCATAAAATCAGAACATATTCACTTCGATTTTAAAACAGGTTTAGCGCAGGAAGGGGGTTGCGATAAATCGGGCAAACATGACCCTTGCCAATCTATCAAAATTATGCAGGCAAGTTTGAAAATATCTTGGCCAAATTACAACATAAAAATTTTGGTATTTCTGGAGCAGAGTCAACATATAAATACTTAGTTTGATATGACAATATAGATGAGACTGTACAGTCAAGATTTTGCTGCTTGGGTACTCCACAAAGGACGTGTGAGAATGAAACTAGCAAAATGTTGTTGGTTTACTTTCCTAGTTTCATTTTTCAACTTAACACTAAGACTTACTTTTGCTTGGTGAAGCTGGAAACTTTGGAAAGTAAGAATTGCATATACGTTTATATACATATATTTAATACGATTGGTCAGTGGCAATTAAAATAATATTATATCAAAAGTATAACACAAGAAGTATTTTCCACCTCTACTATATTTGTTTGAAACAACGTGATATATATCGCTGCACACTTCACCGTTACACTTCGAATTCGGGATATAAGGTTCGCAAAAGCTACTATGTAGCCAAACATATCATGTTGTTTTATGCAAACAAAATGAAAGTGTGAAAAAAGTGTTACATTTTACGTAATATATCCAGATATTTGTCTGAATTGTAATCAGATTCATAACCTGCTAAAAATAGGGCGGTAATTCTTTTTTTTATATATTTTCTATAAGCAATATTATTATTTTATCTCCAAAGCTTTATTAAAATTATTAATAGCTATTTATGTAGTCGTTAAGATTTAATATCTCACCTTGTCATATTATCATTCCGGTATCTTCAGTGACAAAAAATGCCCATATATTTTAATCAGCACAGCCGAAAGCTTTCAGATATTAAGGTGCTTCCGTAACTTTTTGGTAATGAGAAGTTATTAATTTTCATTTCAGATGTAGGAGGTTTTGAACATTTAAATTCCGGTTTTTGTTTTGACAAGAAACAGTGGTTTTTTTTCTTGATGGATTCGAATTATGCTCTACTTTTTCATGTTTTTTATTCTTGAATATTGGGGTTATCATAATTTCTTAAAAAGCGTTTATCTACGATCGTGGGATAAGAAGCCATTACCGCATTGATTTTAGTTAGGTAATGTTAGATATTACCACACTAGTGCGGTAATGATTCCATTGCTGCACTAGTATGGTAATGATATTTACTAATATTAAAATTAAAACAGAATAAAAGAAAATACGTTTATTTGTGTTTAAACTACAGCATTACAAACTATTTATTGCAAATATTAATTACACAACTATTGCAGTTATTTAAATTAATATCAGATGCACTTGATGAACTTGACTTAACTTGCATTGAACTTGCATTAAATATGTTCAGTTTTTAAATACTAGTTGCTGCATTTCCTTTTATTTACGAGTATACTCAGAGCAGTCTTCTTTTATTTTCTTCCGAAGCCCCAATGTACCCTTATGCAACTGTATTTGACCCCCATCCCCCGTGCCTCTTTACGGTCAAAGTATCCACTCCCGTGTTGGCTGATAGTGAGGCAGGAGATCTTCTAAAGCAGTGGGCGGTATATTCTTCTGGATTGGGTAATTTTATAAACAAAGCAATAGTCTTAGGCATACCTCCAAAAGTGTTTATTCCCACTGGTCTTTATTTTTATTTACAGTTCTTATAGCGCACGATAAAACAACCATGATCAAAGGGCATATTACAAATCGAAAACACGCACCTTCATCTTTTACATTTTCCAAGAGTAAGTTTATCAATTCTTTTCTTCTACATGTTCCTGCTACTCCAATAATAATTGCTACTTTCACCATAAAAAACTTGTTAACATCAGCTTCATGCAGAAAAACACCAATATGGTTTTTCGTTAATATTTTCGATTTTGTAGGTCTATATCCTCCCGACTTTCTTTTAAAAATTTAATTAAATGCGAGTATTTATTACTATCCACATTGTTCTAATAGACATCACACTCCCCAACATTGAAAAATATGTCCAAAGAGAGGATGGTTTTTTAATTTTGGATAGATCATTAAAATATTTTTTTGTACTTTTCTTCACAGCATTTCTGATATCGGGAGGTAGCCACTTTTTCGTCTGTGTCGGATGGAAGATCTGAATCTCTCATGTTGAAAATATATGAAACTCGTTCCGAACTTTGTGACAAATTTCAAATTGTTTGACATTATTATTGTGTAATGAGGAGGGAAAAGAGTGTACGTGCATGGCTGTGCTAGATTTCAGCAATGCGTTTGGTACAAGAAATCATACTATGCTTCGGGCCAAGTTAAAATATTTTGGTTTGGGCACAATTTCCTTTTTTAAATCTTACCTAGATAGATAATAGATTTCACTCAGTCTTATTAAAAAGCAATAATATTTTTAAACAATCTACATATCTTGAATAAAAAACTGGTGTACCGCAGAGCTCTATAGTGAGCACTCTTCTATTTACAATTTATGTAGCAGATTTGCACACCTCTATTGAACATTCGGAGTTGCAACAATACGCTGACGATTCCCAAATTTATATGCATTTAAATTTTTCAAATATCAATATTTCTAAGCAAAAAATTAGCTAGACGTTCTAGGTATAGTTGAATATACCAATCAACATAATTTAAAAATTAATCCTGTCAATCATAGTTTTATTTGGTGTTAATTCGAATACTTTAATATATGTCTGGGAATATTAATATTGAGATTAATGGGGAAGTAACCAAAATATTGGGGTTAACTTTTGATTTAAGGCCATAGGATACATGCGCCTAAGAAATTTATATAAATATAAAAATGTGCTTAGTAGTAAAAGAAAACATTATCTTTGCGATAGTCTTATGCTTTCATTGCTCGACTACGGAGATATTGTGTATCACGATTCCTTAAGTTTGGAGCTTTCTAGGTATATACAGAAGTTACAAAATAGTTGTATAAGATTTTCATTTAATGTTGCATATCGGAACCCATTACGCCTTATTAAAATTTATATTTCATTTTAAACATGGAGAGACGGAGAAAATTGCATATGTACACTCCAATAAAATTATTCATCAGATATGCCATCCTATTTAAATAAATTACTTGCAACTTTTGCCCATCCTCATAATTACGAGTATTGTTCGTCGTATCGTTACCCCCCTGCCCCTGACCCACCGCTATGCCATACATCGAATATGCTTTCATTTCCTTTAAGCTGTTTTTTCCCATACTCTGTGGATGTTTGTAGTATTTTAGGCCTGCTTCATGTAGAGCCATTTTAATGCCGATGCGTTATAGGTTTCTTATTCGCGAAGCAGTACCTTTTACCAAGTAGCAATTATTCTTACAGTATAAAATTGTATAATTCTTTAGTAATAAATCCTTTTGACTTTGACTTTGACTCTGACTATGCCACATTTGATTTTTTGGAAAAATTTAAAATAAATTCAATAAGTGGTTTTTACATTAACACACACTGCCATTTTGTTACGTCATGTAGAATTCGTACCAGTTTATCCTCGTATCACATTCAATTTTTCTGCAAAATTTCTTGTCAACTGCTTCTGAAAAAATAAAAGTTTTTAATTTTGCACCGCTCACAACACGCTTATGATAACAACAACGGCCACGACGTTTTTTTTTTACGAACCATGCTATACACTAATGTCTTTCGTGACGGCAAAGAGAATAATATAAAATATATACATTTCCACAGCTACCTACACAACAATATCACTGTAGCACAAAATCTTAGAGTCCGAATAAGTAAGAAAAAATAAAATAGTTTTTTGTTCAACGATGTTATGTTTTTATCTGTTTGCAGTACCAATTTTAAGAAAAACACCCTGTGCGGCGATTTCCGCTCGGATCGTCGAGCTAAACACACGTGCCGGGTAAGGCTCCCTGACGGCGGAAAAGAAGCGTAGTTTTTCGTGGTGTTTCTAGGTGTCAGCGCAACGATCATCGGGGAAACATTACTGGGAAAGGTCCTTTATAACGGACCATTCGCTGTGTGGCAGAGATTCCTAAGGGACATGGGAATTGTGAATCCTTTCTCTGGACAGGCTTATCTTATAGGTCCAAAGGTAGTGCGTTGTCCAGAAAATTCCACGGGATTACGCAAGTTCGGCGCTGCTTTGATAGAAAACGTTATATGTCGATAACGGTAGAAATTCTAGGAGTTAATCATTTGGTAGTAAAAACCAAAAAAAAAATGTACTGTTTAACTATTTACGGAGAGCACTGTTTGTCAAACCGTAGTCGTTGCCTTAGTGTGACTGCATAGTTTGAGAGAAAAAAAGAACTTGAAAAAGATTTATTCCATGTTGTGGATTGCACGTTCTGAAATAAGGGTCATTCAATGGCAATTTATTTTTCAACTTTTTGTCTATCAATAACCTAACAATAACCTTAGTTATTGAATATTGAATAAAATATTTACTAATGTGCTTAAAAAAACAAAAAGTTTACTATTTATATCTTTTTTCTCAGTGTCAAAATATGTATAGTAATTTCCTTGTAATACATTTTACTCTTATTGACAAAGGGATATATTCATTAGAAGGAAACTTCTGTCAAAAGAACTTACCTCATAGTATATCGTTTTACGAAGAAAAAAGAAACATATTACAACGAATATAATATCTATAAAGATATCACAATATAACGATCCCCATATATAAACCATGTCATCTGTGTGTATGGTGGAGTTAGTTACAAAAATTCCCGGCAAGTCTAAAGCCAGATTTACCGATATTTTTAATATTTCTTCTGTTGATAATTTTTTTGGCTAAATTTTCGTGTTCTTTGTCAAGCAGAAAGTCTCGTTTTCTTAATAATACCTACACCTTTTTCATACATATGTCTACCAATCATATAGATTGCTACGAATAAAAGTGTCTTACCTTCGCGCCTTCTATCTGTAATTTTTTTAAAATCCAAATCTAACATACATATATACAAATACTGATTTACTTAATATACCTACTCAATAATAAATCACTGCTTCCATATTTTATTATACGATTTTCTTCCATTTAAGTATTTTTTATTATTATTTAATTTTCCTAACATTTTCACATAGTTTTAAAAAAGCAAATTATGTTTTTATTTATTTTTTTCCGTAAACAGAAAGTTTTATTCCAGGAAATGAAATTTTAAATTTTATTTAAGATTTCATTGGGCTGCCATTTTAATTTGCCTTATAGGATTAGCACTAATATTTTACTATATTTGTCCATCTTTTACATTAATTTTTATACACCCTGTACAAGATTTGAAAATAAATATTATTAACACGTGAATAATATAAATCTGTTATGTTTTATTCACCTTTATACAATAATTTTATACACCCTGTACTGTATTTAAAGATTTGAAAGATAATCTTATCCACGTGAATAAAAAATATATTTATAATAGAGGGGCTATTATAAATAGTTTTCTTTCGTATAACACAGGTCTGTGATGTTTTGTTTACGTTTTCCCATTAATTTTTATACACACTGCAAAATATTTAAAGATTTAAAGATACAATTTATCTGAAAGTCAATAAAAAATAAAGTGACGCCAGAGCGGTGCAATTTTTTATCTAGTATATAGTATAAGTCTGTAAAGTTTTATTGATCTTTTTACATTAATTTTTATACACCCAGTACAATATTTAAAGTTTTGAAATAGATATTTTCTAATGTGTAATAAAAAATAGAAATTTTAGTATACTATATATACATTTTTTTATTTAGTTGATGTGCTTAGATGGACGGTTGAGTCTGGTTGCCCCAAAAGGCGCAAGTGTTGGTGAAATGAAATGCGGACGGCATATTTTTTTCGCATGTAAAGTATTAATATATAATCTCTTATTCACCTTCTTGTATCATTTTTATATACCCTGTAGAATATATCTAGTAATAAAAAAATAAAACTTCATATTTAACGTTAAATTTGTATTATGAATAGTTTTGCATTCATTCGAAAACGCTCTATATAACATATCTTAATATTAAAAAATAAGTTCTATTATTTTAATACTTACACAATCTGTATAATATCTTTCAATATTAACATTTAGATTTTACTTTGAAAGTTAAATATTCTCAATTAAATAGAAACTATCTAAATTATTTTCTATAATTTTGCAATGATATTACCTTTTGCATTATTTTCTTGACACATCCTGTATAATATATTTTTAGCCACTTTTGCTGCTTGCATAGTATCACTGTCATATTTTAATTACTTTTTTTCAACTAATTTTGATACATTCTGTTTAATATTCCGATTATTGATCTGTTTTTCATTATTATCTTTTTACACCATGTATAATATATCTGAACACAAATCTTTGCGTTTTATGAAAAAATAATTTTTACCTTAAAGATTCCTTGCGATGCAATCATTTTCCTGCATAATATAAGTCTGTGAGGTTTTATTCACCTTTTTACATTCAT
>JAUTXW010004533.1:0-80945 GCA_030620095.1 Kuschelorhynchus macadamiae | reverse complement strand
AAAAAAAAAAAGTTTACCAACTATTATAGCGAATATCGAAAGTTTCATTAGAGAGTCTTGCAGAAATCAAATCTCAAAAAACGTTGTTAACAACAAGTCAAAATATGTTTCTCGTAAAAATACTGAAGTTATCCAGGGACTGAAGAAAAAAGAATGTTTTTATTTAAAAGCTGACAAAGGAAATAAGGTTGTTATACTAGACAAAACAGATTATCTTGAAAGAGTAGACCATTTGATTCAAACTGGTCCCTACGATTTAATTGAGAAGAACCCGTTATCAAAAATGATAACAGAAGTAAAAAATACCTTAAAACAGTGTAAAAACCTTGTGTCCGATAAACTAAAATTTAAACTAACACATAGTAATCCACAGTTATCTAAACTGTATTGCTTCCCAAAATCCACAAACCTGGGAAGTCCATGAAATCTATTGTTTCAGCGGTTGGATCACCAACCTACAATATTTCAAAACGGTTAATAGAAGAATTCAGCAGATTAAATATCTCGTACGATAACTTTGAGGTTACTAACTCGTTAGAATTCTTAGATAAAATTAAAAATGTTCGCTTAAAAGAATTTTAATATATTTTAATGTAAGCTCATTGTTTCCTAGTGTACCCATACCACTAGCTTTAGAGTACCTAAAGGAACTACTTGAAACCAATAATTTGAAGAAAAAAATTATTGATGAATATTTACTTCTTACAAAATTATGTATGAATCAAAATTTTTTCAGTTCAACAATAAATATTATAAACAACTTGAGGGAACTGCGATGGGTAATTGCTTATCTCCGTTCCTTGCAAATTTGTTTATGGGTAGATTAGAAACCCAGTTCAAAAAAGAACTCAATTATTTCCCAAGGGTGTGGTATAGATACGTAGACGATATATTTGCTATTTTTGATACTAAAACTGAAAATTTGGACACTTTCTTAGAAACATTAAACAATAAATATCCTTCTATTAATTTTACGTACGAAAAGGAGAACAATGGGCAATTACCTTTTCTCGACACGTTAGTTATTAGAAATAACGATAAATTAGAATTTGATATTTATAGCAAATTTACTAATACTGATAGGTATAGCATTTCATTTCTTAACTCACAGATTAGTCAATTTTCCATTAAGTAAAGAACGTTTTAACAATGAAATGAATCGGATTAAAAATATAGCTAAAAGTAATGGATATAATGGTAATTTTGTACATAAATTAGTAAATAGACATAAGCATAAGAAAATGTTAAAAGATGCCACTACTCTTCAAGCACCTGAGGCTGCCAATAAGTTCATAGTAATCCCATATGATCCCAGATATACGAGAGGTCTAGAAAAACTATCTAAAAACGCAGGTTTTAGAGTAGCCTACAAAACGGAGAACAGTTTGAAAAATCTCCTTGGAAACCCTAAAGACAAAGTCGACTTGAAGGAGAGGAGTGGCATCTATGAAATTAGCTATAATGACTGCGATCTAAAATATGTTGGGCAAACTAAACGCTCCATAAACATTCGTTTTAAAGAACACATGGCACATTTAAGATACGGAAGAACAGAAAAGTCAAGCGTTGCTCAACATGCTTTAGAAAACAATCAACAAATAGGAATAAATAATCTTAAGTTGATTAAAAATGTATCTAATAATAGATTACTGGATGCATTTGAGAGTATGGAAATAGTTAAATGTGGTAACAAAGCGCTAAATAAAGACAGAGGGCCTATTCCCTATAGCCCCTCTATAGTTTACTTGACAACGGTGAAGTCTGGCGCAATCAAGTGTGACCACATTTACCTATCTCGGTTAGGATAAGTTACTTTAGTTTATATCATCTGCTGATGATGCTAACTTGGTTAGCGAAACGCGCGTCCAGAACGTAATAAGTTGTGGTGTAGGGTAGTTAGAACTCATCTATTTTGATCTATCGTCCACCACGGGTTCCAGTGTTAGGACATCATGCTTTAATATTGAGGGCTACCTTGAGACGGAGCTGTATATGAATAATGACCTCAGAACCCTCAGTGATCCCTCTCTAAAACATAATTTAAACGGAAACCCCCTAAAATCTTATTTGTTACTACTTGGCAATAAAAACTATGCAAAATTCCTTTAATATTAATGATAGTTAATTAATTAATAATACTCGATTGCAGTTTGTTGATAGCGCTAAGAATTTAGGTTTAATAGTGGATACAGAGCTAAGGTTTAAGGAACATCCAGTGGCGGCTCGTGGTCAACTTTTCAGGGGGTTCAAAATATAAACCACAAAGAGTCATCCGAAAAAAATCAGACTTACGAAACATTAAAACGCCTTCGTTACTTCGCAACCGCATGTCCAGGCACATAAATCGTACATATTTCTACGAAAATAACGATTTACTTCCTTGTTTTTGTCTTTACCTGTTTGCTGTTCATCTCTCCAATATAATTGAAAACGGATTATAAAGTCTTAATATTCTAAAACAGTGTGACTACCTTTCTTTAAAACATTAATTTAAAGCACAAAATTAACAAACAAAATGTAAAATCTATAAAAATACGCAATCGTAACCACAAACTATCACACGATTCACATTAAACACATCAACTGACAAAAATATTTAAGTTTCCTCGGCGCGGCTGTTGACCCAAAGTTTGTCAACGTAAGCCGTATCTTAGCTATATGCATCCCTAGGCGAATTTGATCGGGAACGCTCGGGAAAAACTCGCCTCCCTTTGTATAACCACGAGGTCAACGCGGGCAGCCAGCCGTGGTCGATTCCAATGGCGTGGATGGTGTGTCGCGGAATTAAGAGAACCGTCAACGAGTTTATACGCTTAGAATAATATAGGGAATTTCCAAATTTAAAAAAAAAATTGAAAAAATATAAATTATGTATTATTTTATTTTTCTGTTTGGAAATATTTATTGAGGGGTCATTAACCATTTGACCTAATGGTGGAGCCGCCACTGCTTGAAGAAGATCTTCCAAAATTGCCACACCACACTAAAAACAGAACTTTCTGTAACAGGGATATTTTAAATAAATAACTTATAAAGAATCTATGTGAATCATTGGTCTTATCTAACCTTAATTATTGCGATTTCATTTATAGTTTTTGCTTGGATAACGGGACTAAACCTCGTATACAAAAGCTTCAAAACGCCTGGATCAGGTATACATACGGTTACATACCATACACCTCTCACATTTATATGGAGAACTTAAATGGTTAAAGATGGATGCTCCTAGATAATTGCGTTTTTATGGGTTTTTGATAAAACTTATTAACGATTCCTCTACCTCTGTTTCAGTTCGTGAGAGACTTATTTACCGCCGCGATATCCATGACAGGGATGTTAGGGATGCTGAACTTAACTATGCCTCATCATAGGAGTACTCTGTTTCAACATAGTTTTTTGTGTAATGTAATACTTAGTTTTTAGATATACAGGGTTATTCACGCAACCCGTTCATTAAGAGTTTTTGATGATGCCATTTAGATAAAAATTTAAAATTTTGGGGTTAAGGTAAGGTCAAGGGGTACTTCTTTTCTGAAATATTTTCAACTTCCTGTCAATTCCGGTTTAAGTTGGTATCAACTTGCTTATTTTAAATGGAACGCCCTGTATTTTATGATATTTTTGGATTCTACGGAGAATTTTAATGCTATTTTCTGTAGCATGTCCTATACCTAGGTTCAAGCGTTCTTAAGATATTTGAGCCTTCAGGGTACCAAGTTTTAAAATCTCATACTTTTGTAAGTTTTGAAGATATAATCTTCATATTTTGCAGACGATCGGTAAATAATCTTAGGTTTCTATTTTTTTTATTGAATTTGTCTATTTTTATACAGGGTGTCCTAAATTCAGCGGCAAACATTCACATTTTCAAAGCCGCTAAAGTCCGTTTTTTTAAATGGGACACCCTATAACTTTATGCACTATCAAATGTAGAATTAGACATTCGTAACCTTTTTCGAAATAATCAGGTTTTTATTAAACTATCATATGTATTTCCGTAGTAAGCCATGGAAAAACAATTGTTGTGCTTTTCTATTCAACATGACAGCTGATTAGAAACTTTTAAATTAAAATAAAATAACACTCAAAAGCTGATATTCTCAATTTATATTCGCGGAGAATGTTACAAAATATTGGAGAGAACGTGCCATGTTTTTAATGAAAAACATCCTCATTTATCGCCAATGAGCAAGAGAAAATTGAAGAGGATTGAAACGAAATTTTTTCGTTTAGGAAAAGTTAAAGTTATAAAAAATGTAATAAATTGTTTACATTATTTTTAACCATATCTACTAAGTTCGAGACTGTTCTAAACTTGTTTTAGTGAACTTAAAAATTAGAGCAATCTAACAATCAACAATAAATAAATAAAATAATAAAATGGAATTATAACAAATGTTCTATATGCTGTCCGTTCATTTGAAGACATATTTCAATTCTTCTTTGTACAGTTGCTGTGGCCAGTTGAATTTGTCCGTTTTCTAATTCGGCAAAAGCTGTTCGTATCCTGTCTAGTAAATCTTGTTGGTTATTTACTGGGGAAGCATAGACTTTACCTTTGATAAATGCCCATAAATAAAAGTCTAGGGGTGTTAAATCAGGCGATCGCGGGGGCCATCTCCAAGGGCCATTGGGACCAATCCAGCGATCTTCAAAAATTCGAGATAATTGGGGATAAACTGCAGCGGAATTATGTGCTGGTGCCCCATCTAATTGATACCAATAATTTTGCAGCTCACCAACAGGAATTTCTTCTAAAATTCAGAAACCGTCCCTCGTAGAATTTCCAAATACTTATCACTGTTTAAATTGTCTTCATAAATACAGTACCGCACCTGATCATTTAATACTATACCGAAAACATTGAAGCTAAATCTCTCTTGAGAACGCGTTTCGCGTAAAGCGTGCGGATTTTCTGCGCCCAGAAATGTTCGTTTCTTCTATTTGTTATTCCTTCTCTAGAAAATTTCACTTCATCGGTCCAAAATATTTTTGAAAGGAATTGAGGGTCCTCTTGAATTTTCAAAAACATGAATTCGCAAAATTCTACTCGTCGGACGTCATCACCAGGTCTCAAGGCTTGCACGTTTTGAAAGGAATAAGGGTGTATATGATGTTCGCTCAAGATTCTTTGGACAGATGAAGAAGAAATTCCCAAATCGTTTTCTGCAGACGGTATTGAACTTTGCGGGTTTGCGTGGAAATAAGCTAATGTGTTTATTACGTTATCCTCGGCATTTGTCACTGGTTTCGGAACATTTTTTGTAACTTTAACCTTGCCAAAACGCAAAAAGTTCGTTTCAATCCTCTTGAATTTTGACTTGTTCATTGGCGGCAAATCAGGTTCAAAATTTTATAACATTCTCCATGAATATAAAATAGATTGAGAATATCAGCGTTTGAGTATTCTTCCATTTCGATTTAGAAGATTTAGTTTATCACTGACAGCTTTCGATAAATAACGCATACTAATCATCTGTCATATTGGATATTGGATCTCAATTGTTTTTCCATGGCTCACCATTGGAACATGTAAACATTTAAGCAAATACATACGATATTTTTATAAAACCTCACTACAGTTCGATAGAAAATGAAATTCTTCGTTTGATAGTGCATAAAGTTATAGGGTGTCCCATTTAAAAAAACGGAGTTTAGCGGCTTTAAAAATGTGAATGTTTGCCGCTGAATTTAGGACACCCTGTATAAAAATAGACAAATTCAATAAAAAAAAATAGAAACCTAAGATTATTTACCGATCGTCTGCAAAATATGAAGAATATATCTTCAAAACTTACAAAAATATGAGATTTTAAAATTTGGTACCCCGAAGGCTCATTTTCGGTTCAAGGTCAAATATCTTAAGAACGCTTGAACCTAGGTATAGGACATGCTACATAAAATAGCATTGAAATTCTCGGTAGAATCCAAAAATATCATAAAATACAGGGTGTTCCATTTAAAATAAGCAAGTTGATACCAACTTCCGGTTAAACCGGAAGTGCCAAGAATTTGAAAATATTTCAAAAAAGAAGTACCCCTTGACCTCACCTTAATCCCAAAATTTGAAATTTTCATCTGAATGGCATCATCAAAAACTTTTAATGAACGGGTTGCGTGAATAACCCTGTGTAGTTCGTACTCTATATTATTAGTAACTTTTTGTTTTCTTGCTTTTGCTTTTGGCCGGTTCAGTAGAGAAGTTATTAAAAGCTAGACTGCGCTGGGCATTAGCATTCCTGTAATGTATTAATTATTCTGTTATTATTATTATTATTATTATGATATTCGTGGTCTACTTGTAAAAAATATCCGAAGAGCGGACAATTTTATTAACTAAACAATTCCATCCGCTCTTGAACAAAGTGATACAAACGAGTACATCGTTCGAACGGCCGCAATAAACGTCCCGCCTATTAATCTAAACGCATTATCAAAGGCCTGTGTCGTGTCATAAATCTAGTCTTTTACGATAATTGCGCACTTTTGCGCCTTCTGGACCGCGCCGCGCACTTGCGCCCATCCGTCAAAGAGTGCTTTGACTTAGAGCGTTGTCAATTCTCCGGGGTTTATAAATTACAGAAAACCGACGGAAAGAGCTTTTCAAAACAACAGGCCGCAAGACAGATCGAGAAGGATTAAATAATTTGTTCGACGTCGTTTTTTTCGTGTGTGGCGGCTTTGATGTTTTTTCCTGCGGGTTTACGGGTGTGATTTGTCTTTGGCCTTTGGGACCCTTTTACATGCGCCAGGCATGTGTTATATAATCCTATTTTTGAACGTTAGTCAGAGGTTTGCAAACTGAGTTTTTTTGCATATTAACCAAACTTGTTGGCTCTTGTATTTTGAAAATGCACAGGGTAATCTAGATAATTCTTTTAATGGAAATATCTTGGTTATTTTTAGAAAAAAAACTAGGCATTATAAACTAAAGTTGTTTGATTCGATTTACTTTTCCATATGCTCATATTTTAATGTACAGGTTGGACATTTTATGGTGATACAGTACCTTATCTAGAAAACGGTAATAGTTACGACAAAAAGTTAGATACAAAAGTTGTTTGGATTCAATTAAATTTTTAATTTATTTCCCTTTTGCTTATATAGGGTGTTTCGTTTTGACGTGACACATGTCAACTTTCTTAATTTAAATAAGATACCCTATATATTATGACATATTTCGATTCTACTATTAATTTGCGAAAGTTTTATATAACATCTATATTTGAATTCTTTATCGTTTTTGAGTAAATTGAGTTTTTAGAATTTTGTTTAAAAAATATATTTAAAAAAAAAATTTTTACCTATAAAACTTTAATGGAACTGACTAATGTCCTAAATCAATTCAACGAGTTAGTACTGTTATTTCCTTGCTTTTTTGAGATGTTAATTTTCTTAATTTAAATGGGACATCCTATATATTATTACATGTTTCGATTCTACTGTTAATTTGCGAAAGTTTTTATAATAACATCTATATTTGAATTCTTTATCGTTTTTGAGTAAATTGAGTTTTTAGAATTTAAAAAAAAAAACATATTTTTAAAACAAAAAAATTTTACCTATAAAACTCTAAATCCTAAACATACATTACTAAGGGTTCAACTCAACGAGTTTCCATGCTGGTCTTACCAATTAATATACAGGGTGTTAAAAATGGAGAGCAAAACAAACAGAACTTTAAATGTAAAAATCTCCTGTTTTTCAAATGGAACACCCTGTATATTTTTATTTCATCTGATTCAGCGTTCAATTACCTATCATTACTCATATATATGTGCTATACCTAAAATGAACAGTTTCGATTTTATTAGCCGTTTTCTGATTTGACTATTTTTTTTTAATATAAGTAAACAGATGAAGTGGGCTAAAATAAAAATGTCGTAAACTAAGCCTTATTCTCATGTCCTTAATACAGATAGCGACTATAAATAATGTTAGAAAAACAAATAAAAGTGAAATATTATGTAATTTATGTTCTTATTATTTAATGTTTACGAAAATAAAGGAGAGACAAAAAAAAATATCTTGTGCCACACGGTATAACTAATAACTAACTGAGTATTAAACATGATTAAAACAGATTATAAAATATTTTCAATATGGCCACCGTCTATTGTGATACATGAAATGTAAATAGCCTCCATTTTCCGAATAGCGTTCCTTACCGAATTAGATGCATTAAAATTATTGATGTCTTCCCTGATTTTTATTTTTAATTCATTTCTATTATTAGATCTATTTTTATAAACTTTATTTTTTAGTGCAACCCACAAAAAGAAGTCTAAAGGGCTTAAATCAGGGCTTCGTGGTGGCCAGAATATTAAACCATGTCTTCCTATCTACAATGGAAAATGTTGATTAAGGAAATTTACTACCGGTGCAACCGTGTGGTAAGGGACGCTATCCTGCTAAAAAATGATATTTTCTCGAATATTTGCTTGCAAGTCGTTGATAAGGGGCACGATTTCATTCCTAAGCAGCTCCAAGTATATTTCGCCATTCAACGACATGTCAAAAAATATTGGTCCGATAATACAGTCGCAAATAATTCCGCACCACACATTTACGGTTTGACGGCCTTGTTTTTTAATTGCTTTTATTAGATGTTTATTAGTTTGAGACCAGTAATGAGTGTTTTTCCGATTAAAAATACCCGCCGTATTTAATGAGGCCTCATCAGTCCAAAGCACTTTTGAAAAAAACACATTTTCGAACTGCCGGTCCATAATATCACAACAAAAAGTCAATCTTTCATTAAAGTCTAATTGTGATAATAATTGAGTTGGAAGAAATTTATAAGGATGATAACCATTTACCTGCAGTGTTTTTGAATACTTCCTCTACTGACACCTGTAATGTCTCTGTCAGCATCTCTTTGGGATCTTTCATCATCTTCCTCGAAATAAAGTAAAATCTCCAGTTGTTTTTCATCAGTGAGAACAAAATTGGGACGATTTTTCTTAGAGATTTTTAAGGACACCATTTTCCAAATCACGCACAATTCGAAAAAATATAGTCCTAGAGGGAACTCGATTATTAGGATATTCCCTCGAATATTCTCTAAAGGCTAACCCTGGACTTTTATTATTTTTTATGAAACAGTTGTATAATTTCAAACGTTCATCTAAACTATATAAAGCCATTTTTTAACAAATTTCGCAGCAAAAATTAGACAAAAACGACAAAGAGAGCAAATGTCAACTTAAGTCAACAATTGCATTAGGTTATTTCCTAAGCCTATCTTGATTTTTTCAGTTTCTGATCTCATTTACTGGCAAAATTCCGGGATAAATCGGAAAACGGCTAATAAAATTAGGTATAGGACATATATATATATATGAGTAATGATAGGTAATTGAAAGCTGAATCAGATGAAATAAAAATATACAGGGTGTTCCATTTGAAAAACAGGAGATTTTTACATTTAAAGTTCTGTTTGTTTTGCTCTCCATTTTTAACACCCTGTATATTATTTGGTAAGACCAGCATGGAAACTCGTTGAGTTGAATCCTTATGTATGTTTAGGATATTAGTCAGTTCCATTAAAGTTTTATATGTAAAAAATTTTTTTTTAAAAAATATGTTTTTTTAAAAAAAAATATAAAAACTCAATTTACTCAAAAACGATAAAGAATTCAAATATAGATGCTATTATAAAAACTTTCGCAAATTAACAGTAGAATCGAAACATGTAATAATATATAGGATGTCCCATTTAAATTGAGAAAGTTGACATGTGTCACGTCAAAATGAAACACCCTGTATAAACAAAAGTGAAATAGAATAAAAATTTAACTGAATCCAAACAACTTTTGTATTTAACTTTTTGTCGTAACTATTACCGTTTTCTAGATAAGGTACTGTATCACCATAAAATGGCCACCCTGTATACAGTACAATATCTCAAAAAAGCAAGGAAATAACAGTATTGTTTTTGCTTCCCTCGTAAAAGGGAAGTAAAAGAGTCGTGAAAAAATCACCCTACGAAATTTTTTCATGTTTTCTTAATTCCGTCGGTTTGCCTGTCTGTCTGTCCGTCTGTCTATCGGTTTGTCGGGCTGTCTGTTCGCCACATAGCTATAAAAATACTTACCCGGGTAACTTCAAATTTTGGTCACGAATTAAGAGTTATATGAGGATGTAACATTTTGGTAAAAACCAAATTTAGCAAAAGAAAATGGGGGCCTAGTGAAATATTTAAAAATTCAGCCTGACAAACTACTTAATGGACTGATTTCAAATTGTGTGTCATAAATAATTGTGGTCTACAGATGTACTAGTAAAACTGTGGTACTAATTCAAGATGGCGGAACAAAATAGCGGCTAAATAAAATATTTGTAATAGTACAGAACTCAGCTTTTAAATATCTTCGCGTTTTAGCGTTCCTAGATGCCAAAAAAATATGTTTTATCAATTCCGTTGCTCCGTCTCACAGTGATGCCGTTCGGATTAAAAGCTGTCAAAAATCGATTACTGTTGTTTTATGCGTGGATTGAATAAATTACTATTAGAATCAGTATCTGATTAGCCATGAATCACACGCTTCAGGGTCTGGTTGCTGAGGGGGACCGAAAAAGTTTTTATTTGGTCGAAATTTTATTTTTTTAATTGTTTAAATAACTGTTTTAAATTATTCCATAGAAATAGAAAGTAATAGCATTTCGAGCGTCAAAACGCAGGATCTTGTAAGTAACAGTTCGGAAATTTTTCAGGAGAGCAATAAAACTGTTTTATTTTTGTTCTAAAAGATGATTAAGGATTTTTTTTTATAAATATCGTTCCTAAAACCGAACAAAATGAGATTATTATATACAAATATAATGATTTCCTTCTTTTTCTGAAATAAACTACATTTACGAGGTACTGTGTTCTAATAGAATACAGATACGAGGAATTGCATTCTTGAAAAATTACGAAAAAATATAAACAAAGATTTAGTTATTGAGAGTATATTGTATCTATCACAAGAAAAAAACAAAAATAATGTAATATTTTATGCAAAGACTTAATAAATATATCTGTGTACTAACACTTGCGTACAAATACTTAAAACTCATTTCTTAACATTATTAAGTACCTATCCTAATGATATCACATTATCAGGTACCTAAAAAAATGCATAATCGGGTAATTTCTTAAATTTAAACACAGCATGTATTTACAAAAATATTTTTTATGTACTTAATACAAATAAAATAAAATAAAAAAATAAGCAACCGATATACGAAAGCTTAGAAGGGCCAAAATTTTTTTATTTTTGTTTTTTTAACAAATTCCGACTTCTAACTCGGAATTCCGACTTCTATGTCGGAATTCCGACTTCTATCTCGGAATTCCGACTTCTATCTCGGAATTCTTACTTGTAACTCGGAATTCCGACTTGTAACTCGGAATTCCGACTTCTAACTCGGAATTCCGACTTCTAGTAGCGTTTCCACATAAATATTCTAATTTTTGCTTTGGATGCGTTGTCCAGTGACTGCACATTTAATAATTATCCTTGTGATAAAGACATTTATGACTTATGTAAAATATTAATTGCTGAAAATGTCTAGAAATAGTATCTAGTATGATGAAATCTAACCCCTGAAGGTGTAGAAGACAAAGAAATTTTAATAGATGAGGAAAAAATAAATAAATTATTAAATTCTATCCCTTGTAGAGACACCATGGACGGCAATGCAAGCCAAACTATTTATAGGATGCTTTTACCAACAAATCTATAAACAATATCAAGTATAAATAAAGTGCAGCGAATCTCTAAAGAGTTGATAACTTAAATAGATTTAAATAAATAAGAAAAAAAGTATATTTTACCCCAAGTAGACTCCCTCGGATGGTAGTGCAAACCAAAATATTTATAGTGGGCTATTACCCCGATGTCTGGAAATAATATATATCATGAATTAATGTAGCATCGGGTTTTTTGAAAGGGTAGAAAATTCAAATTAATTTTAATAAAGTAGGAAAAATTCAATTAATTTAATTACCAATGTGTCTAGAAATAACAACTCTATGAATAAAAGTGACAGGATTAGAAAACTGAAACGAATTTTATTGAATGAGAAAAATCATATTTTCATATTATGTCCTTGGTCCCGGACAAAACTAGGTAGTCAAAATATTAATTGGAAGGTGTTGCCAATAGGTCTAAGAATAATATATAGTATGCATAAAAGTGGCAGTGAGGTCCTTAAGTGTAGAAGACCCCGGCCTGCCGAGTCATTCCAATATATTAAGGATGTGTCTATTACAAACTTTTATGACAAGTAGAAGAAGATCCAAAACGTGTAATGAAACTTAATAAATTATAAAAAATGTAAATAACTAAAAATGTTAGTCAAAGACTCTATAATCAGTAATGAAGTCTACTGTATTAGATATTTTGTCAGCAAACCACGTATATCAAGGTATACATTTTGATATTTTGGACAAATTGAAAGAAATACCTATTCCTTTTGTTGGGTGTGATCAACACGAAAAAAATTTACAACTACGATCATTGAGTTGTAAATTGTCAGTAGAATGCGCTTTATTTATAAAGAGGTTTACCGAATAGATAAAGCTAAAAGAAAGAAAATAAGGTGCTTGAAGAAACAATCAAAATTGTAATTAACTTTCAACTGTGTTTCTGTAGTCTGTTTTGATAGATTAATATCCTTCCACAAAGTTAGAAATAAGACCTACCACGAAAACTTGATTTATGAGGATGTGATTTGCTAACAATTTTTTTTTGCTGAAATCATGTTACAGATTTTTGTTTTCAAACTTCATAAAATATCTATGTCTTCATTTGTAGAGGAATTCTAATAAATTATAGTTTCAAAAACTGAAAAACACGCTTTAACCCATTAAAACCCAAGACATTATTTTAAGCGGAACCAATATTTTTCATTATTTTCTTAAAATATGCATTATTTAGAGCAAAAAACTAAATGTAACCCATATTCGGAAGTTCATGGGTTAGCCCCGAGACCCATGTACTCAGATGAGTACAATGGGATAATACAGTACAAAAAAAAGGTTTATGTGCACAGATTTTATTTAAAGTAAACTCGTACTTTTTAAAAATAAACAAACTTACATAGTAACATACAAATGTTTAAAACAAAATTAATATTACAATACAAAAATAGAATAATTAGGAATGATAAATAGCAAAACAGTCCCTTTCAATACATAAAGTAACCTTGCATTTTGCAAAACTCCACCTGACTCTTTGATGACAACGAGTACATCTCAGTTGTTTTTCCAATTTTAATGGAAAATGACCACCTTCGTGTGTTCTGACACTTACTGGTAGTTCCCCAAGTGGTCTGCTCCTATGTTTTGATTTTTCGTGGCAGGCCAAATAATGGCGAACTATTATTCTCTCAAATTCAATAAGGCTAATTGGTTCTTCACTTACAATTTGACATATTCTCCATGCGTTGACAAGGGTCATGTTTATCATATTCGTGAACAACACCCACCACCATTTTTTGCCACGAATTGAGATCCTACATGATCAAGCTTACAGCTTGATCATGTAGATCCACACCTCCCATGGATTTGTTGTAGTTCTGGAAAATGTTGGGCTGAGGAACATCAACCTTTCCTTTTGCAGCTGACGACCAGCGTTTTACACGACCAATGGGCTCCAATGTGTCATAGTTTGTAACCATCGAGACTGTGTTATTATCCTGCCACCGGACAAACAAAAGAGCTGAGTCACTATCATACATGTGCTCAAAATAGCCCCTTTCCTTTTTTTTATAATTTTTTACGCTGGTCAGAGGACACTTCCTTGTTCGGTTTTCCCGGACCGTTCCGGTAGCTCGCTGACCCCGCTCTTTTAGTAATTTTAGCAGTCCATGGCTACTAAAATAATTATCAAAAAAAATTATATGGTCCGATGGTATTGCAACACATTCCAAAAGCTCAAGTACTACCCTAGATCCCAAAGGGAGATCAGCCACTCCATCAGTAATATTTTTAGCACCACAATATGTATCAAATTTGTAGCAATAGCCTGTGGAACTACAAAGCATCCAATTCTTGTAACCAAATCACCATGGCTTCGTCAATTGAAAGATGTTCATGAAATATACCCCACTGCTGAAACTTTTGATTCAAAAGTGAAATCAGAGGACGTAGTTTTGCCATTTTGTCTTTTTTATCTAAATTGTCATTATTGGCTAAATGAATGAATCTCTTGATTTCCTGGAATCTATTTCTTGACATAGCATTTGGTACCACAGAAATACCCAAATCTTCATCAAGGCTCCAATAATTTCTCTCACTCGGTAGCTTATGGTATCCTGTCAAAAGCAGTATTCCAACAAATAGTTTTAGGTCGGCTTTGGAAACAAAAAAATCATGCCTATTCTTCTGTGAAGAATATAAATTAGTTTGAGAAACAATATGATTATAAACATCATCATCAAATAATTTTTCAAATATTTGAACTGGACTGAGATTTTGCAGCTCACTTTTTAACATTTCCAACCGATCTGCGCACCCTGCGGTCGATGGAATACTAGTATCTACAAAACTTTGAGTCCACTTAGGTTCGGGCAGCTTTTGTTTCTTGGATGGAAGAGGTTTTGGAGTACGCAAAATATTCTGTCTTACAACTGACAAAGGTAAATTGAACTCATCATCGCTGTCTTCGCTTTCACTAGTACTTACATGCCAAAGTTCGACTTCGCCAGCGACATCTTGAGGCATCAATAACTCATCTGGAATATTATTTTCATCGAAATCTTCCTCATCAGTCTATGTATCAACATCAGGGGAAATAATCACAATATCGACCTCATTTTTTGCACTTGACGAAGCAACTTCTTCCAAAGCAGGTTGTAAGGGTATCTCTTCCCACCATAAAAATTTCTTATAGGAATTTCTGGAAAGTCCTCAAAATTTATTGAAAACTAAAAAAAAGATACAATAAGTTAGTGAAAAAAAAAGTAGGTTTGAAATAAAAAAGTAGCGCATCAGCCCATTGTACTTAACTGAGTACAGTAAAAATTTTCTACTTACCATTTTTTTAAAATGGGGCTATGGGCTCAAACAAGACTAGGTATAGCATAAACAAACTTAGTACAAGCCAAAAACAAAGAATACACACAACTACAATACGGAAGATATTATTTTTAAAGGATTATTTGTTCCCGTGTCGCACATAAACAAGTTAACTCACGCAACGGTTGACGAAATTGCGTGAAAAAAAGGTAACTGGCAAATTCTGCCCAAATATCTATAAGCCATCTATGAGAAACCATTAAAACTATCGACTTTTAAATATTTATTTGATCTGCTGTCGCTAGAGGGAGCCAAAAAAAATATTTTCTATTGTGTACTCGAACGAGTACAATGGGAAATAATGGGTTAATAGTAAACTGAACTAAAAAAAACCCTTTGGACGAGAATAAAGTTATTAACAAGAAAATTAATGTCATTGTGAAAACAGCGTGGGTCTGATATCAGTTATTATAAATATTTTATCGGTATAATTTCTGAAAGTAAAGTCAGTATGAATTTATGGTATAAAGGCACCCTACGCTTTTTTACAAAAGTTATATTTTTTCTTTTTAGTTCAATTTACTACTAAAGCGTGTTTTTTAGTTTTTTAAATTATAATTTTTTTTCTTTTTAGTTCCGTTTACTATTAGAGCGTGTTTTTTAGTTTTGTCAAACTATAATTTATTCTTCTTCCCTACCTCCCCGTGCCGAAAATGGGTTATTTGCGCGCCTGCTGCCTTCCTTTTATATGGTAGCCATTTCCCAGGGTCCCTCTCAGAGATTAAATTTTTTTATCCAGATGATCCTGTTCGGGATAATAGGACAAACTTATCAAATCATTGCATGGTCATCGATTGTAATCTGGCGTTATAAAGTGGATGAAAATCAAATGAAACTAATAAAAGCGTTTTAAAACAAGTAAATTTACTCGAGTATTATTTTAATTAACAGGTATCAGGGAAATTTGGTTTTTCTGGCTTTATTTTAGTTATTATGTTTTGTATCATAAATAGAATGTAACTAATTAGTTATGTTCCTGTCCTTACTTGAAAAAGTCAACCTAAAATCTCTTATACTTTGATGAAATTTAATCTGAATAAATAATAATTAATAAAATAATAATTTTGTTAACAGCCCTTTTATTGTACCCTTTTCGCTTTCTGTTTTCATGTTCACTTGCAGGTTGACCTTCTAAATCACTAGCCGCTTCTGATACTTGTTCTTGATCTGAATTATCTTCGTTCATGCTTTGTTCAGAGGAGTCAGCGTCATCGCACTCCATAGTGGTGTCGTAATCGGGATCAGATAACATGTTTTCTTCGGGTATCATGTGATTCGTAAGAGAAGTACATTGTTTATTTCAAAACTGGGATCTAATATTGTAGGTTACAATTGTTCCTGGATTTCCAAATTCGCAATTTGTTCGTGAGAAGTCTTCAAAATTCCGGGCTCCAAATTAATTTCAATTACGACCTCCGCGTTACTGATTATTTCAGAACTATCCTCGGGGCTTAAAAGCTGTTCCAAGTTAAGCTCAAGAAAAGACTTATTGTTAAGATCACTTATATTTGACAAATTCGGGTCATTTTCTTGTTCATGTTGTTCATTTACTTTTTCTAATTCAGGGGTGCTCAAACTTGAACTGCTAGCGATCTACCTCAATATTTTTAGACTACTTACGATCGACTCTGAGAAGCTGCAAGTATGTGTGATGCAGGGTTGTCGTACATACACGATACATACACCCTACCTACCTAGTACCGTAGCATCTATAGATATTAGCTTTCCGCACAATATACATTATTTTAGTCAAGGTTTGGGTTAGGTTTAGTTAGGTTCCTCTTCTACAATATCATTGAAAAAACTCATAGTAATTCAAAATTGCGAGTTTATTGGTTGTTACAAAACAAAAGATTTACATATGGTGTTAAACTTAACTAAGGAGTGACTTTGGATGTTGAAGCGTGGCACTGCATGTCCTCAGCATACCTTTCATAAGATGGTACGTAACCACTGAGTGCTAATCGCAAGCATGATGACATATGATCGTCAATTAGTCGATTGCGATATTTTGACTTAATTATCTTCATTTCAGAAAATGCACACTCTCACAAGTAAGTTGACCCAAACATTGCTGTCAGTTGAAAGGCGATTTCCCTTAGGTTCGGATATTTATCTTTAGATATAAAACACCAGAAATTTGTATCAGATGCTGTAGCTTTGAGATGTATATCTGATATAATCTGCACCAACTCATTTTCAACAGAACATGAGTTCATATTAAACTGACTTGCTATTTCTGTAGCTAATTCCTCAATGTTTTTACATGAAAAAGGATAACTCATAAATGATGCTACATTTATCAAGTTACTACAATCATAAAAACGCATTTCGAATTGTTCTAAAATATTTGATAATTCAGCCTCATACGTATCATAATTCAACTGAGGAATCCTTGCTTTCAAAGACGGTTTCAGATCCTTTCTTTTCAGTTGATCTATCATAAGTTGCAATTTACTTTTGAATGAGTTTACTGCGCTAATCATCTCAATAACAGTTTTTCCTTTACCTTGGAGCTCCAAGTTAACGGTGTTTAAGTGCATTGTGATGTTAGTCAAAAATGCCAAATCAGTCAGCCGTTTTTCGTTTTTCAACATCTGAGTGTCATCACCTCTTTCGTCTAGAAAAGCTGTTATTTCGGGCAATAATTCTTGAAACCTTTCTAGGAATTTTCCGCGACTCAACCACCTGACGTCCTTGTGAAGAACTAAATCAGTGTGTTCAGCTGACTTCCTATCTTCCAAATGCAACTTAAAGAGCAGCCGTTGCAAGCTATGTGCGCGGATGGAATTCACAATTTTTGTTGGCACTGCCCATAATTTCCTCAAACGCGCCGCCCGAAATTTCTAGAAAAGCGGCAAGAATAAAAAACGCGGCTTTTCTTTGACAAATACCGCGCGTTCCTTTGATAAAGCCGCCTTTTGCTGCTAGCAGATTGTTATTTATTAAAAAAATTTTTCTTCTTGAGATCTACTCAAAAAGAACTCGCGATCGACCGTTTGAGCACCCCTGCTCTAATTCATTTGAGTTTAGGTTTTTAGCCATTGCAACTATCCTTCTTCCTCAGTTGGACATTACTATTTTATTAGTAGTTTTATAAAGTACCTCGTTTGTCGTAGAATGTATTAAACAAAAACATCTCATGACACCTTCAAAAAAACTCTATGAAAAGTAAAGAAAAATTTTAGTTATTTAAAACATCTTATCAGTCAAAAACACAGCAAACTACAATAATAACAGTCGATAATACAGAGCTGACTGACAAATACGAGGTAATGCTTTTAAAATTGACACCAATATCAGTACGAGGTTATGTTTTTCGCGATTTACCGCCAAAATTGCAAACTGATTAACTTCTAACTTGGACAACACATGCCACCATATATTCAACGGAATATTTTATAATAAAACGAATTTCGCAAAAAATGTTAGTTACGAGGTTCTGCGTTTTGACCCTCGGTTTTCAATGTGGGTGGCTTTATTGGCTATTTGCTTTGTATCAACAAAATGCATATTAACTAGGGATGGCCAGAAACCGATGCATCGGAGGAATCGAATCGATTCTAGAATTATAAATCGATTCGACTAATCGATTCTTTTACCCAAAAAATCGAATGGATAAACAATACGTTTACTTAACCATAATACCATAAAACTTTTAACACAGTAATAGTTTATTAAATTTTTTATACTGCGACATAAAAGAATAGTTCCGATTTATTGCCTTCGGTGTAAACGCACCACAAATATTTACGTTATGTCGTGGTTTACCTTACGCGTACGAGATGGCAGTGTCCGATCCGGGGAATCACTCGTTCTAGTGAAAATTGGAAACATTTTTCGTTTTTGCGGTTCGCATGTTCTCAATATTCGCATTTATTTATTTCTTGGGCGGTTTTAGAGAGTTTGTGACAAATATACAATATACCTTGTGAGCTCGAGATATTGTTAATTGGATCTGATCAGTATAATATGCCTCCAAAAACAAGTAGTGTTTGGAAACATTTTTTGTGTGCTGATGGTGACAATAATAAATCTGCTCGTTGCAGACATTGTAATACCACAGTAAAGTATTCAGGCAATACAACAAATCTTATGAATCATCTAAAGCGAAAACATGGAATAAAAATAGCTACAGCTTCGGAGACAACATTTCTGTTCTGTAAGTTAATGTACATTTATTATAAATTTATCAATCAAACTGATTATTTGTTATTTATTTTTGTTTAGATCTAACCGAGGCTCTGACTGTGGTTCAGGCAGTTTAAAAGAAACAGACATAGACATAGATGCAATGGCATCGACATCTAATTTCCTAACCCGGAATCTAGTAGTAAAAATAGCAGCAGTACATTAGAGACTATTCCAAGAAAACAATCAGTGGAAGAGGAGGTAACTTCAGTTCAAGGTTCGTCATCATCTTCTTTAGACCTAGATATAACTGCGCAAAAAAGTATTAAAACTTTTACCAATTAATGAAGCTTTTTGTAGAATTAAGTCTTTTGAACAGGGAGGGCAAAAGCACAATAATATAACCGATGGATTATTGTACATGATCGCAAAAGATGCATTACCTTTTTCTACTGTTGAAAAAGAGGGCTTTAGATATTTTTTAAAAACACAGCCGCTATACAAAATACCTTCTAGACAAACTATAACTAGAATAATGAACAAAAAATATGAAGACTTAAGCAACATTACTAAAAATATGTTTAAAAATGTACCTGGTCTTGAATTGACTACAGACATTTGGACTGAAACCCAAACTGCTATAAGTTATTTAGGTCTAACAGCACATTTTTTAAATTTGTCTAAATATGAACTTAAGTCGATAGTTATTGGTGTTTTTCAACTGCTTGAAAGTCACACTGCCTTTTATATTCAAGAAAATATTTTGAAAATTTGTAGAGATTGGAATATCGAACTAAACAAAGTAAATGTAGTGTTAACTGACAACGGTAGTAATATCGTTAAAGCTGTAACTGACATTTTTGGCAAAGAGAAACACTTATCTTGCTTTGCCCACACTTTAAATCTGATTCCAACTAAAGCTATAGATCTCTCAGGTGACATAATCAAGCAAGTCATTAAAAAAATAAAAAGCATTGTTATATTTACAAAGCAGTCAGCATGAGATTCAGACGAACTTAGGCGGATACAGGTTCCTCAAGGAAGATTAGAAAATTCCACCCTAAAACTTACTCAAGAGGTATCAACGCGATGGAATTCGATATTTCGTATGATAGATCGTTTCATTTTCAGAACAGAAAATCCACTTCATTTTTGGAAAAATGTGCAATGTGTATATCCTAATTTAAAAAAGTTAGTATTTAAATATTTACCATGTGTTGCTACATCGGTACCATACGAAAGGTTATTTTCCCAGGCAGCCCATTATTTAACACAGGATAGTAATAGGTTAAAGCCTAACCGACTTTCTAGCCAACTATTCTTAGGATCACCTAGCATTGAAGAGTGGCTAGGCCAAGGGTCAAGAATGATTTAATTATTGGTTGAGTTTGGTTTATTATTATTATTATTATCTGTTTTGTTAGTTAGCACTATTTTTATTTATAACTATTTATGTTAATTACGTACATTTATTATAATAAAACCTTTTAAGAGTAATAAACCTATTTTATTTATTGTCACACCACAATTGATCAAGCCTAGAGGACATAGGTTCAATATTTTTCGAATCGATTCGATTTTTTCCACGAATCGATTCAAATTACCCGATTATTGCGTCGAATCGATTTGTTTTTAGCTAATCGAATCGATTCAACTGAATCGATTCATTATAGAATTTTGGCCATCCCTAATATTAACAAATTCGTGAAAACCACTACAGGTTTCGCCATCTATTGGATACTAAATATAGCGCTCCAGCTTGGGCTTAAGATACAAACCAGCCAAACGTGAAATGGCAACGCCGCGCAGTCTAGGCTGGGAGATCTATTCTGGATTATTGGTAAAGATGTCAGTAATTTGAGTTTTTTTTTGTTTTGAATTGATTTGAATATAATATATTTTCTGTGTAAATAATAAACTAATCTGATTTATTAGCATCCTAAGCTTGGTGACTTTTTAGTTTTTTCTCTTGTCTCTTGAATTTTTAGTCACTAAAGTATTTTTTTGTGTTTTATTTGTTTTCAAGGAGCCCCACACTTTCTAGCGATTCGGGCACGAAGTTACTTGAATCCGCATGATTAAGATAATGTATCTTTTAAGATATGTTTTTATATCTATTATACAAAGTGTACAAAAAATATATTATAACGTCGAAGAAGAATTTTTCGGACTATTTTTCGGACTGCCTTCAGAAACAAATAACGATTTGAATTTCGAGTGTTGGTTAATAGTTTAAAAGTTTGTTGAAAGTCTTAAAAATGAGAAATAAAATGTTGGGCCAAAATTATAGGGCTTAAATAATTTATGAAAAATTCAGCTAGGGCAATCATCTCTGCTTTTCTATAGGCTAAAAATTTGACAAATAGACTTTGTCACGTGACAAATATGATATTGTTTTTTAAAAGTGCCAAAACTGAGGTTTCAGTTGATTATTTTTAATTTTTAATTTAATCAAAATTTGCGTAAAATAATATTTGTTCATTTTTCTACAAAAATCGGTACACACAGGACCGCTTTCTGTATGTCGATAAAGGTGTTAGTATGCAGTCCTACGATTTTCAGGTTCTGTTCTAGTGTTTTTGGAACTAGTTCAGTTGATGATACGATGATCGGTATCACACGAACCTTATTCAGTCGCCACATCTGCTGTGTCTCGATGGCCAGCTCTGCATATTTGGCCTTTTTCTCTTGATATTTATCCAACACGTCGTTATTGTTGGGTACAGCGACATCTACCAAATAAGCTGTTTTTATTTTCTTATTTAACAGTACCACATCAGGCCGATTATTCGTCACCCGTCTGTCAGTGATAATTGCCCGGTCGTAGTACAGTTTAAAGGCATTATTTTCAGCCACTGAACTAGGTTGGTAATTGTAATAGGGCACATAAATAAATACAGGAGCCTGTATTTATTGCTTCTGGTGTATGATGCTATACACCTAGGTATTTCGCTGGAGGTATCTCTGATCTCGCGCTACATTTACACTTATCGGATTCAACGGACCGGTCTTTGATGATAAACTTCGTGTAATTTCGTGTGTTAATAACTTGATCCTGTGTTGCCACTACGAATCCCTCTGCCTTTCAACCACCTGTTGGATACTTCCTTATCTATGTGTGGCTGACTCAAATCATTGTGATGTCGGCCGTGTAGTGCCATTTGAGCCCACTATTCTTGGTCGGGGTCTGAAAGTGACTTTAGAATGATGTTGTCACTTGCGAGATTGAGTGGAGAGTACGAGTTGTTACTTAAGGTCATTATGCGGTGCAGACTTGATGTTTATGCCTTGTTGGTGAAGAGATATCTCAATTTTTGCAGCAGTCCGGGGTGCAAATTGGTCAAGTCAACAAGGGATCTTCGATAACCTTGGGTGGTGTGACTTGTACTTGGTCATCATAAGGCGGGTGGTTCGTTTTAGTCCCTCTAGCTCCGTGTTAGTTCATTTCAGGACTCTGAAACTGTAGGTCAGCTTGGGCACAGCATAGGTGAATTGCTGTAATGATATTTCCGGCGCACTCGTTGAACGTACTGAATTTTCAACTTGGTCTTTTCTTGCTTATCCTGAAACAGTCTAACTTGTTGGAATCCTAGGTATTTGTAGGTCTCTTTGGTTTATTGCAAGAACCATTTCTCCATTGGGTAGGGCTACATCACCATTAATTACTTTGTCTTTTTCGATGTTTAAGATTACATTTTTTCATTCCAAATTCCATATAAATGTCTTTCAAGAAAATGATGTCACCTATACATATACAGAAGGTGGGATATGGTTTGGGTATTGTCTCTATTGACTTTGATGTTGAAGCCATGTCCTGTACTGTTGAGCAACGTGGAGAGGGGGTTCAGCGCTAAGCTGAACGAAAGTGGACTTAGCGAGCCTCCTTGGTAAATTCCCCTATTCATGTGTATCTTATCGATGATAACAGATTGATGGCCATTAAAGATGGTGCTTGATAGTTGCCAGGAAATTGATGATTATATTTTTATATTCTATAAAAGCAGTGAATATGTTGCATTGTTTTTTCTGTTCCTGCTAAAGTACCATAGAGTCGATGACAAGTTGTTCTTTGCATCCTTGATGGTCTCGAACGCATGCCTTGTGTTCCTCGGCTAATAGGTTATGATTGTCAATATGGTGATAGATACGATTTGCAATGCATACTGTTAGGATCTTGTATATGGTGGGCAAACAGGTGATGGGCCTGTATTGGGACGAGTCTTCTGTCGTATTGCTCTTAGGTAGCATAGTTGTAGTGCCTAACATTAGAAATACGGTGTTGTCTCCGGATAATGCATTATTTTGGTAAAATGACGGGCCATAGCTTCATGGAGGACCTTAAATTTCTTATACCAGAAATTGTGAATATGGTCATCTCCTGGCGACTTCCGGTTGCTCGTTCTCTTAATAAAGCTGCTAACTTCCTCCTTGGAGAGAGAGTCAAATTCCATTTGTAGTGTTTGAATTTGATCAGGATGATATCCCGATAGAACTGTCTTTGATTGGTGTTGAAAAGCCAGTTCTGACCTTTTCTTTTTGAGCATTTGTTTGATCCCTGCGGACGTTTCGCTTTAACTTTTAGTTTTTGCTTTACTGTATCTGGATACTCATCTAGTTTTTGTTGATGGTTGAGATCGGTGGATTTTGTACCTAACTTCCTAATGCGCGTCTTAAATCTACTGTCGAGGTGTTTATTCTTCGGAAATTCTGTAAGTCTATGGGTTTTTGTTGGTGTGTAGCTACGCCTGTTTTCTTCTGAAAATGCACTTGTTGTTTATGGGATCTAAAGACGGCGACGGTAGAGCAGTAGATGAATGAGTGGAGCTTCTCGACGATGTCATATTTCAAACTAAACTCTGCTAGTATGGTGCTGAAAATCTTGAGGATACTGTGAATCTCCCGACTAGTTTTAAGTTTTGGGAGCTTAAGTCTTTGAGTGGGATCTAGGCCGTTAAACTCAGCAACATTATTGTTATTATTATTAGTTGTTTTATTACTATATATTTACTTTTGCATAAAAATTTTACTGTTTTAGGTTATGGAATTGAAGAAAAGCCTAACAAAAAACCGAGAAGAAATCGAACTACGTTCACCACGGCCCAACTGACCGCGTTAGAAAAGGTGTTTGAGAAAACACACTACCCAGACGCTTTCGTGAGAGAAGACTTGGCGTCCAAAGTCAGCCTTAGTGAAGCAAGAGTACAAGTAAGTCTTTTCCTTCTAGCTAGAGTATGATATTCTTTCGTAGTGCAATTTCGAAGGTGCATGTTCCCAAATAAAAATTAATATTATTATATTTTTATTTAGATGAATATTTAACATCTGTTTTAAAACAATTTCTGCTTTGAGAAAAGCAGATATATTTTGTTACTCTGGTCTTTATGTATGCTTAAAACAGGCTGCGAAAACTTTTTTATTAACACCTCCCACCTGTAGCTGGTGAACATTTATTCATTTCAGCTGGCCAAGTTTATGCTGACAAAAGAATCTTGACATAATATGGATAAAAACTTTTTAATTTTAATTATTAGTTACCCATTTTTCTGATCTTTTTTAGATATTTTATTATTATTACTGATATACATATGGTTTATGATTTGTTTTTTTTTGTTTTATATTAGAATAGAATAGAATAGTTTATATTACCATAAAATACATCATTATATAAAGGGTCGTCAAAAAGTATATATAAAAAAAGAAAAAGTATAAAATTAAAAATAAATATAAATTTATAACACAAATTAAAAAAACAAACATAAATAAAAAACGTACATGTAAAACATCTTTTAAAAAAATGTTTTTTTAGAAAAATAAAGGGAAGCAATTTTTAGAAACTTACCTATTTGTAATGTAATTCGATTATTCGATAATTTTCTGCAAATTCGTCAATGACGTCATCATAAAAACGTCGATGCTCCGACATATTTTGGAGAAGTTTATTTTCAATGGACAACAGCGATGTATGCGAAAGTCTCTCCTGCCCCGTTGAATTTCTCACGGAATTTTTTATACGTTTAAATATTAAAAAATTGCGTTCTACTGATGAACTTGTGGCAGGTATTGTCAATACTAATTCACACAATGTCGACACTTCGGTGTAGGCATCTTCCAGCTGCTTGTCTTTTAAAAATTGCATTAGTTCCTTAGCGTTATCTTTTGCGCTAATGTCATCAGTTTCGTAAATCACTTTTAGTTCAGATCTCAGTAACACTCGGTCGAAGAACTGGCCATAATGAAGAGAAGAGATTTAAATGCATCTTCTGGAAAAGTTTTTCCTTTAAATGCATCAAAATTGCAGAGCTCGAGGAATTTAAAATCATTTAAATAGTAAATCTATAGTTTGTTTGAACATCTCCCACCTTGTCTGTTCGAAGACGCTTGGCTTGCGGCTCTACATTTAACGTCATCGTTTCATTTCTCCCAAAATAGAGTCGTCTCTTTTTTGGCTTAACATGGACTTAAAATCATCCACTTTTTTTAGGCAAAAAGCAATATCATTTGTTTTAGTTTGTAATATATTAAAAACATTGTCCGAGAATAACAAATAATTAAAATTAAAATCTTGTTTCAAACAGTCCAAAAACTCCCTCGAACTATTTATTGCTTCTGAGTCCCACGTTTCATTATTTTTTATTATATTCTCAAATAGTTCAATCAGTTGACTGAGACCGAGACTTTGTGTCTTATTTCTAGTTTAGTCAGTTCAATCAGTGATTCACGATTTTCAGATACTGTTAACACAAGTCTTCCATTATAGTTCCACCTAGTAGGAGCTACTTTGGGCAATCGTTTGTGGACAATAGAGTCCAATGCTTGTGTACGTTTTGTTGATTTGGAAAAAAAACAGCCATGCCACTTAACGTAACGAAAAATACTTTACACTGTTTAATGTGACTGGGGTAAAACTAAATTTAATTTATGAACAAAACAATAGACAAACACAAGCCTTGGGAGAGTTGCAGACCCCCTAATTGTCTTGCCATCACTGCAGCTCCATCATAGTTTTCAGCAGCTAATTTTTTCTCTCCATTAATTTCTTTAGTAACGTTATAAACTACGTTATATAATGCGTCTGCTGTACGATTTTCGGACACATTCTTAAAGCTTAAAAATCGCTCTTGAATACTTCCGTCTGTTTTAATGCAAAGGATGTCCGCAGGGCGGAGTTTTTTCTCCGCTCTTGTGGTGTCTGGATGTGGATGGGCTGCTTCATACTCTCAACGAGAGCGGAGTTTATGCTCAAAGCTACGCTGATGATCTTGCCATTATAGTAATAGGCAAGTTCCCAAACACCATTATAAGGCTCATGCAGAGGGCTTTGGCCATGGTGGAAAAGTGGTGCCAAAAACACGGTCTGTCTGTTAATCCGGATAAGACCGAAATGGTACCATTTACTCATAAGAGAAAAGTGGACCTTGAAAGGCTCATCCTCTTTGGGAAAGAGTTGAGACCTTTCGGGTCGGTAAAATATCTGGGTGTCTTAATAGACTCCCGACTGACCTGGAGGGATCATATTGAAAGGATCCCAAAAAGGACCACAGCGTGTCTATGGGCGTGCAGACGGTCCTTCGGATCAACTTGGGGTTTAAAACCTCGTATTGTGCATTGGCTTTACACGTCAGTGATAAGGCCAATAATCACTTATGGCGCTCTTGTGTGGTGGCCCGCCACTCGCAAGACCACATACAGAAGGATGCTTGACAAGCTCCATAGACTGGCGTGTCTGCGCATAACTGGAGCCATAAGAACCACACCGCCCGATCTATGGAGGCTATTCTGGGACTAAGTCCTCTGCACTTGCTTGTAGAGGAAGAGGATTGGAAAGCTTCTGTTCATTTAAACGACTGGGGTCGTTGGATACACAGAGACTGGAATTTTGGGCATACGCGTGTTTGGACTGAACTGATCAGATCAGACCCTCTCGTAGCAAGGAGAGATGCCATTATTCCGGTCTCAATTGCCTCTAAAAGGTTTTGTGTAATTGTTCCTGAGAGAGAACAATGGTCCTTCCTAAAACCGGAGGGCCTTGTCTGGTTTACAGATGGTTCTCTAATGAAGGAGGGATCTGGGGCGGGAATTCATGGGGAGAGTCCAAGGGCAAGAATTAGTCTTGCTCTTGGACGGTATGCGACTGTATATCAGGCTGAGATTACAGCAATCTTGGACTGCGTACAGGAAAACCTTTCCAGACGACAAGCATATCTATATATGCTGTGATAGTCAAGCCGCGATTAAAGCTCTGTCCTCGAACAGGGTCAATTCGCTGCTAACACTTGAATGCAGGAGAGCCCTAGAGAGGCTGTGTGAGTCCAATAGGGTTAGCCTCATTTGCGTGCCTGGCCATCAGGGCATTGGGGGTAATGAAGGGGCGAATCAGCTGGCTCGGGAAGGTAGCAACACTGCTGTCAAGGCTAGGATTAAGAATCGCACTGTCGAGGAATTCCGTGCTGAATGGTGCGAGCTAGCAGGACTCAGTCAGTCTAAGGTCTTCATATCAGGCCCTTACAGCCGTTCTGAGTCTAATAGACTTCTAAATCTAAACAGAAGTCAACTTAGAACTATTACCGGGGTCCTAACTGAACACTGGCTAGTGAAATATTACCTGCATAAGATTGGACTCGACAACGATCTATACTGCAGGTTTTGTGCTGAGGTAGATGAAACTACCGAGCATCTAGTCTGTCGATGTGACGCTTTAGTCAACGCCAGACCGAGCTTGTGGGATGTGCGCGACCTGAAAGGGTCATTTCCTTTCTAAAAAGGAGTGGGCTCTTGGCCTGACGCGCCTACTTGGGGGCACAATGGGCCCCAGTGAGCCTAAGTGCTGCCCTTGTCGGGCTCCCCATCTATGTCTATGTCTATACTTGTATTTTATACTGTCCAAGGATTCAATAAATATATTTATTTTTATGTTTATGTTTAAGACCCTTAATTTTTGATCAAAATTTGAAGTGAATCGGGTAAGTAGTATTTAAGAAAACGTCGCGAACTGACAGACAGACCGACATCTAGGGACGCCAAAACGTAAAAATGTGTAAAACCTGAGAGGGTGACTTTTTCACGATTACAAACATTTTATTTGATCGTCATTTCGTTCGGCCATCTTGAATTAGTGCCACAATTTTACTAGTTGATCCCTATATCACAATTAGTTATGATGACACACAATTTGAAATCAAACCACTAAGCAGTTTTTCAGGCTGAATTTTTAAATACTTTATTAAGCCGCCATTTTGTTCCGCCATCTTGGATTCGGAGCAACATTTTACCAGTTGTTTCCAACATAATAATTCGTGTTTTTTGCAAAATTTGAGATGCATTGGATGAGTAGTTTTTAAATAATATTTTTTTTAACATTTCACTACACACAAGTATGCACTTGTTATATTAATACTGAATATTTTATTTCAGGTATGGTTTCAAAATCGAAGAGCGAAGTTCCGACGAAACGAACGAAGCTTGAGCCTTCAAAACTCGCCTAACGCCAAAGTGACAGCAAAGGTTCCTTCGCCGTTAGGAATACCATTGAAACCGGACGGTGTCACCCTGGAAAAGGGACTACACTACCACCAAAACTCACCCAGTCACCCACCCTCAGACCTGCAATACGTCGTGCCGTGGAAATGTTCTTACGCCCAATATAACGCTGACAATATTTATGCGAATAACCTGAGTAGTTCAACTTGTACTTTATTCTCCTCTAACGCCTTCAATTATAGTTCTAGTGTTTGTAATAGGTTAGATATGGCTAATTATAGGTATAGGCAAGAGTTTAATTTATGATTATTTTTTTAATAAAATTCAAAAAAAAAATCCTTGGCTCTGTTTTATGTTATGTATTGGTATATCCATACTAGCAAGCATCCCTGTCCTAGAATGAATTTTAAAATACACTACCTCAGTCCTAGGTTAGTTGTTTTCCCAGAACATTGAGACTATTTCTCAAAGAGATCTGTCAATAATAGCTTTAGGTTAACCCACAAATGTAAACTCTAAATATGTAATAATACAAAAGAATTCTTGACAAATTGGCGAAGGTAGTAACTCTCTATTTGTTAATTCCTTTTTTCCGCACCAACTGTAATTAGGCAACCGGCATACTTTGATAAAAATGTAAACCAAAAACAGCAATTACATGCGCACCGTTTTTGTTAACCGACTTCAAAAATGGAGGAGGTTTTCGATTCGACCTGAATGTATTTATTTGTTATGTTTGTTCGCTCATATTGTTTAAACGGCTCGGTCGATTTTGCCAAATTATAGTTTGTTTTAAATGTAATGTTTTTTCAGTAATGTTTTAACCATTTTAAAATTTAAATACTAACTATACATGTTTTTATTGTAGAAAATAAATATCCTGAGAAAGCTCAATAAAATGAGCGAAACGTCGATTGAATTATAGTTTTACTTCTCAATGAGTTAACCTATGCCCAGAAAATAATTAACAAATATATACATATATATATATATATATATATATATATATATATTTATATATATTTATATATATATATATATATATATATATATATATATATATATATATATATATATATATATATATATATATATATATATATAATATATATATAATAATAGGTCATATATATATATATATATATATATATATATATATATATATATATATATATATATATATATATGACCAAAACATCTAAAAATGGTAGTCTGTTGTTTTCCTCTAACTCTAGAGTAAACTGTATTCTGGGATGGATTGAATTTACGTGAGTCAGAAATTTTTCGAGCTCTGCATGACCATGTTGCGATATAACATTGGTCACAAAACTACATAACGGACATTTCGAATACACCGTGTATAGAAAACCAACACATACAGGCAGATATTTAAATGCAAAATCCCATCATCACCCAGCACAAATTCAAGCTGTGGCAAATACTCTAATATCTAGATCCGTGCGACTAACTGAAACACGGACGAGACAAAACGAACCTAAGGTAATATCTAGTGCTTTAAAAAAAAATGGCTACACAAATCGCACCATAGAGAAAGCTATTAATGCACAGGTTCCCCGAAGAACGAACAACAAAAAATATGAACCGGGAAAGCAACGAGTAGTCTTACCATATGTAAAAGGCACAACAGACAGAACCGGAAGAATTCTGTGGAAACACAACATACAAACAATACACAAGCCACAAACAACTATAGGTAAACTACTATTCCGTGCCAGGACTGTAAAAGTTGTACGTAGGGCAAACTAACAGGCGAATATCAGCAAGAGTGGAAGAGCATAAACTCAGCATCAGAAATAAACAAACAACCTCAGCTTTATTCCTACATCATCAGGAAACCGGCCATAAAATAAATTTCGATGGGTGTAGGGAGATTGCCAATATAGAACATTATAAGACCAGAATAATCCGAGAAGCCATAGAAATTGAAAAACAAGGTGATTTGAATAAAAGGAACGAATCATTAAAACTACCAACAGTATGGAAGACCATAATCGACAAATCTAAAATCGCAAAAACTCAAGCGCAATTATCGCAACAACAACAGCACCATCCGGAAAACATAAATAAAGACCAACGCCTGCGCAGATAAGGAAGCGTCGCAGTCACCAACACTTCAGTATCTTTTCGGACGCGAGAAAGAAAGCTTCGAAAATGCCAAATGTGATTTTGGCAAAACGTCAGCAAAACTGTTCTTTTCAGAACGACAGTAGTAAACGGATGTACACCCGTGTACATATATATATATATATATATATATATATATATATATATATATATATATAGAATAGAATAGAATAGAAAAACATTTATTATGCAATATACAAAAATAATTACATAAAAGGTAGCATTCGCAGGGCGTTCTTCCATGATACCTAAAAATAAAGTAACTTAACTATAATAACATTAATACCTATTACAAAAATCCACACATTTCAAAGGTAATTTACTACCCTGTTAGGGCATTAAATTGAGTAACTCATTCTTGTACTTGGTCTTAAAGGTTTTAATAGAGTTTTGAGTAATTAAATTAAATACAGGTGAGTTAAGCAATTGTATCACCCGAAAAGCAAATGAGTTTCTAAACTTAGAAGTGCGATGTTGGTGTAGATTAAATCTAATAACATTTCTTAGGTTTAGATTGTGAATTTCCTGTCTTGCTACAATATATTTCCATAGGTAAATCGGACATTTTGTTTTATAAAGTTTGTACACAAATACACCAAATAGAAGCATCACTCGATATTCATATTTAAGCAAGTTGTTTTGTACATAAGTGGGAGTGATATGAGAAAATTTGTATACACAATAAACATAACGAATGGAAGCGTTTTGGGCCAGTTGAATCTTGTTACGAAATTCCAAGTTTAAATAATTGTAATAGACTATACAACAGTAATCCAATTGTGAAAGAATGAGTGATTCCACTAGTAAGAGTTTAACCTTTTCGGGTAGAATAAATTTAAACTGATACAAACTTTTTATTTTAAAGTATACAGAACATAGTTTTTTATTGATATGATATTCAAAGTTAGGGTTTGCGTCAAATGTGACGCCCAAATTTTTAACACATATTGCAGAGGGTATAAGATCCTCACCAATATGTAACGAAACAAAGTTGTGCATGTTGACTTTATTTATAATATGATTAGTGCCAATAACCATATAGTTGCTTTTATTTGCATTAAGCAACATACCATGCCCAATGGACCACTCTAAAATAGATTTCAAATCGCAGTTAATCTGCTGGAAAGCTTGACAAGCATTTTCCGGTTCAAAACCAGCAACCAATTGTGTATCATCCGCGTAGAGGTGGATGGAGCAGAAACGAACCTGCTTGGGCAGATCAGAAGTATATAAATTGAATAACAGGGGACCAAGAATGCTTCCCTGAGGAACTCCGTGCTGCAAAGTGACAGGCTTGGATCTGGCTCCATCCAACTCAACTATTTGCACACGGGAGTATAGGTAACTGGCAAGCCATTGCCACACTGGCTCGGTGAAACCACAATAACGTGCTTTAGCAACCAGCATAGAGTGATTAATTAAATCGAAGGCTTTGCTGTAATCTAGGAGTATAAGACAGGAGGCCATCCCTTCATCGATATTAGTTACAAGGTCTGTAGTGACCTTGGTGAGTGCAGTTGCAGTGCTGTGGTGCTTCCGGAAGCCTGACTGAACTTCAGGCAGTAGGGCAATACTCAAAATATAGTCATTAATCATATCAGTAACTAGCAATTCTAACATTTTAGCCAGGATTGGCAATAGACTGATGGGCCTTAGTTCAGATATTGACTCGATTTTGGAATTTTTGGGAATGGGTATAATTATAGATGTTTTCCAAATTTCAGGAAACACTCCTTCCTGAAGGCACTGATTGAATAATCTGGCTATAATTGAAACTACATGTTCAAGACCAAAGAGAAGCATGACGTAACTTATTCCATCGACGCTCATACTTTTGGATTTGATGCGAGAGAAAGCTTGGAGAACGTCATATTCAGATATGAACCTAAAAGAAAAGTTTCTATTATCTAGACTCTCCAGCCTATTAGTATTATAAAAGTCACGGACCTCAACATCAACCGGAGCGGCCAACCTACTAACATCAGCAAATTGATTACTAATATCTTGTAGATTTTTTAAATGATTAGGAATTTCAGAATTATTTTTTGAATGAACATTCCATGTATTAAGTCGAGACCAAAGCATTTTGGAGTTTTTGTTGGCTCTCTGAAGTTCAAATGACATATATGCCTTTTTTTCACTGCGTATTGCGAAAGAAAGGTAGTTTTTAATATCTATGTAGAAGTTTTTATGCTCAATGTTACGAGTGCGTTTAAATCTATTAAATGTTTTTTTCTTTAATTGAATGATTTCTTTTATTGTGCTTGTAATGTACGGTTTATACTTCCGTTTTAATTTAACAGTTACGAAGGGTGCGTGTCTATCGAATACGTCGGTCAGTCGCTGATTAAGAGTTTGAAGTCTACAATCCAAGGTTCCCCGTTGCCAAGCATCATCATCGAAATTGAATCTTTGCATCTCAATGTTGAATTGTTGCTGATTAAAAGAGTGAAAGTCTCTATAGGAAATTATTTTTTCGGTCTTTTTGGGTGTATCAATTTCGATAGTAGAGTAAATAAGTCTGTGATCTGTGAGATTAAGCAAATCTTTAGTTCCCGAGTTTACCACATTAACATTACTGTCTACACAAAGAATATCAATAAGGGTACATGTGCTTCTCGTTATTCTTGTTGGGTCGGTGATAGTTTGTTTCAGATTGAACACATGTAACAAAGATCTCAACTGATTGCTCTCTACCGTCTCACTTAGAAGATCAACATTCAGGTCACCCATGAGAAGGGTATAATCAAAAGAAGGCAACAGGGAGGATAATATATTTTCAACACAAAATATGTTTCTAAAACTGACTGATGGAGGTTTGTAAAGCGCTCCCATTAAAATTCTTTTGTTTTTCAAAGACAATTCTATCCAAAGTTGTTCGACTTGACATGTTCCATCACTTGCCGCGGAGATATCAATGACTTTACATTTAATAAAGTCAGCCATATATACACCAACGCCCCCTCCCCTAGTTATTCTGTCACTACGAAAAAGCTGGTAACCAGAAACATGTAAAAGTGAATCTGGATAATCTGGGGATAACCACGTTTCTGTAATTGCAAAAATATCAAATTTTTCAAACACAAGTAACTCCTTTATATATATATATATTTTTTTTCTTTTTTAATATAAACATTTTTGTTTGACCCAACTCCATTACTTGTCTGTAATAAAACATTATATTTAATTTAATTTTAATTGTTGTAGGTAAAATGTATCTCGTGTAAATATATAAAAAATATAAAATCGGGTGATTTTTTCCAAAATCTGGCAACTTTTTAAGCAAATGTTTGGTGATTTTCAGTTTTTTGACCTGGCAACATTGTTACTTAGACCTGCTCAGTAGAGTAAGCTGCGCGAAAGGGTAATATTATTTTGTCCATAAAAATTAATGCAGATATTACGGTACATCGTCAAAAAGTTTAAAAAAGTCAATAATAGTACACTTTTTACATATATATATATTTATATTTATTTAACGAATATGCTTACAATTTATAAAAGACTTGATATAAAATCTTATAAGTCTATATCACAATATATTATCATTTTTAAAATAACTCCTATTTATAAACCTCATAAACTATTCAACTAATAATATTAACAAAATATAAAAACATATTTTCATTAAAATTGCATACTTTTTAAAGCAAGTTAAAAGATTGAAATTCATTAAGAAACTTATGCAGCTTATCAAAAATAAGAAGAATTAAGAAACCAAAGGGTCTAGATCAGGTAAGTAGCCAGGGAGGGGGGGCTAATGGGGTCTGAAACCTCCCCCCTTCTCCGAAAATCTTAAAATATTTTGGTTTTTTAAATAATTTATTATACAATATACTTGTATAAACTGTAGCATTGTCAAATTTGGCTAGTTCAACCCAATTTTCTGAAGTTTTTGCCCTCCAGTATCCACAATTTTGTTTTTGGTAGTTTTGTCAAAAGGTGTCGGACCCCTCCAAACTAAATTTCTGGCTACGTGCCTGGTCCAGATATCTTACCTTCACAATTTTTAATCTAGTCTAATACTTAACATAACTCACTTTGAAAATATTTATAAATTCACCAGAAATACTAACAAATCTTCAACATATTAAAAAAATACATAATTTGATTTATGTGGTCAAGTACTTAGTTTTAGTTAAAAACCTGCCATTTCTAAAAACTTTCGCCCCTTTAAGTAGGGTTGTATTCATTGAATCATGAAACTTGTTTAAAAGGAGATTATAATAAACAAATTACTAACAAAATAAGTCAACTGAAAACACCAGATGTGACTATTTTCTTTTTAACTCATACGACATCATGATAAAGAATTAATAAGCCTATAACTAGTCTCCTTCAAACTGTCTAGCAAAACAACTTGGATATCTCGAAAACTATATGTGTCATTTTCATCAAAACTCTCCATAATATTTCTATAAACCTCATTCATACTCTCCTTAACTATCCTATTAACCTTATCTTTGTCCAATTCCAAACTTTTTTCAGGTATTAAACTCGAATCTTTAACTTTCTGCTTAATTTCCTCTTCCAACTCATTTGCCTTGGAAGTAATTTCTTCAAGCTTCAGCTTTAGATCAGTATTTTCTTTGGAAATGCCTTCCTTTAGAGATTCATTTGACTTATAGTACTCTTCAAAATATTCTAATTTGGAGCACTGACTTTCTATTTGCTTGTCCTTTTCTTTTAATTCTGTTTTTAACTGTTCTATTTCATTTTGTAATACCTCTTTATCTTGCAGCTTCTCCCTTAATGCATTTATTTGAATTTCCATACTTGCCAAACTTTCTCTTTCACTGTGATGCCTCGTAAGTTCTTCACATTTCTCATCATGCTTCTTTTTCAGTTCTTCTAGTGCTTTCTTTGATCTTTCCAGCTCAGCAGTTAGATTATCAATTTTTAAATTCTGACACTTGATTTTTGATGTCATGCTGTCCAAATCTTCCACATTATTTCCATTTTTATCTGATATGCTAAGTACATTATTCAGTTTCATATTTATCTCAGCTAGATTTGCCTTCAATTCGGCATTCTGTGAAATGATAAAATTACTCAGGCCATAATCAGGTACAGGCTGACCGTATACTATCCCTGTATTGTGATGATTTAACATAATTTGATGATTAGGTACCAAAAAATTATTATTTGAAGAAATGTTAGGGACATAGGTAGAGGTATTATTGCTTTCACCTACAACGGGTGTTAAAGCTTTCTCTTGGTTACTCAAATTTCGTTTGAACTTTCTAGGTGCAGTAGCTGGTTTACGGGGTACTGGATCGCTACAACTAGATTCTGTTTCGGAATCTGACAATTCAGTACTTATATTTTTATCAATGGTCCTTGGCAGAATCGGCTGCCCCATTTTTGTTATCCTTGATAATATTTTCTCTTTTGAACTCTGTTCATTAGGGACACTAAGGTTTTGTTCAAGATTCGGTGGTCCCATATTTGTTTTCCGGGGCAAGACTTTTTCTTTTGGGCTCTGCTCGTTAAGGACACCATGGTTTCGTTCAGTTGAAACGTCATTTTTTAACTCACTTATTGTACCATTATTATTACTAATTTTATCCTCATTTCTCTGAATATTTTGATCATTTAACACACATCCATATTTCTGGACACATTGCAAAAAACTCTCCATATTTTCCAAGCTATGAAATTTTAAATTCCACAACTGTGTTCGATTATCATAAAATGCCACATAGTCATTAGGGTATTTGTACACTGTGAATGAGGATCCTAATGTTTGTCGAATAATAATTTGTGTCTTCTCTTGATATATAATTATCTCAAATAATTCCTTTTGTTCATTTCCAATGATCGCCACAATGTGATTTCCCAGGTTTATATTTCTTCCATTATTGCTGAAAATATAAAATCAAATCAATAAATCAAGAAATATATAATGATGGCTAAACTAAAAAAAAGTTGGTGAATTTTATATTAGATAGATAAATCTTTAATGTTTCAACTTACAAAGTTTTACATATGTCGTTATATTGTAGGTAAATGTACTTAAAAAATTTAAAAATCTAAAACATGAATAAAAGAGAGAATATCCAATATAAAAAAAAATATGCATTAATAACTTAACCTAAACAACATAAACACATGAAACAAGTTACTGTTAAAATAGGTCATAAACAACCAACTTATTGACAGATACATGTATTCATTAATGTTATAAAAAGCATGCTCAATCAGAACTCTTTTAGTCATTACTTTAAACTGGGGAAGATTTAGCTTCCTTGTTGCCAGTTTAAGTTTATGGAATATATTAAAAGGGAGAGAGTTACTTAGAGGTGGTTGCAACTGGTTAGCATGTCTGATATTATATAGATGAGTTTGAATTGGAGTTATATAAGTGCTTGTTTTTGTGGATTTGAAGAAGGCTTTGATAAATATACATTCAAGGTAATGTCAGAATCTTCACTCATTCAATTAAATTTATTTGTTTATATATTTGTCATATAGCATTCATGCGAAATATTGTGGATATACAACTTTTAAGGTTCATTGTTAGATATACACACACGGAAAAAAGTTAGGGATAATGAAAAAAAGGTCGTTTTTGCAAAGAAAATATATTATTTATAATAATAATAATTTTTTATTTGCTAATCAAAAATACATTGTTTAAGCATCATCAGAAATCACCCAGAGTCCCATGCCGAGAGGTAAAAATTAATACTAGATAATCATAAAACTTAATGCTAGGTTAGACAAACATATAGTATAAAACTTATATCTAGGTTTAGTCATTAAAATTTAAATTTAAAAAACACTAACAGTACATGAAAAACTCCTGGAAGCCATAAATGAACAAGAATGCAGGACTGTTTTGTTACTTTAATAGCACGAAGAAATATGACTAGACCAGCTTCAGGAATAGCCTGTGATATAAGAAAAGCCAGTAGAGTTCAGGTCAGTTATAGAACTATCATAAACCGCTTACATGCGGTCAATTTAAGGGCAAGAAGACCTTGGCGCTCTGTCCCTCTTACTATGGAACCCAGTCGGAATCGCTTAGCCTGGTGTCGAGGTTGGAATGAAGAATGGAACAATGTCATGTTCACAAATCAAACCACAGTGTGCTTGCACAGTGATACAAGGCGACTTAGGATTTGGAGAGACCCTGGAGGATGCGTTCGACCTGATCTAGTACAAGAGGTTCATCCTTACGGAGGTGGAGGACTAATGATTTGGGCTGGAAATTTTTAATTTTATATTTTTGGGTGGCAATTAGTTTATTACTACCTACCATGAATAAATTTGTAAAAGAGATCTTTTTCTAACTTAACTTCAACGTCAATAACTTCTTTCCATATAAACAATAATCTGAGTTAAATGATATTTTTACCATTTTGAAAAAAAAGTCAGTAACCCTATTTTGAATGGAATTTTTAATATTCACATTTTTATGGGTCGGTCAGAGAATTACAGGTAAAACATCACCATACTAATATTGCAGTATTTTCTTTAAAAAGAAAGATACGTTGATCATCCAAAAAACAAAATGTTTTTAAAGAATCAGGCTTCAAAGTTACTGATATGCAGTTTAAAAATTGCAAGCAGTTTATGCTACAGGGTGTTTCAAAAATTTACTTAAAAACATATGCCTTGACTTCACCCTGTATCTTATTCAGTAGTCAATGTTATTTTGTATTATTATCATGAATGAATATTATAGTGTATTCCAACATGCCGGGCGACGAAAGTACTGAAAATGTGCTCTGTTATTTTTGTAAAAATCGGGCGGTTTTAAAGAGAGTTAAATGTGAAAATTGTCAGAAATACCATAATAGTTGTGCAAATAAATCAACAAAAAAAGTGTTGTGCTAACCCGAAATTTACGGCAAATAAAGACTAATTACTGACTGATAGTGGCGAAGGTGACCTTGAGGACCTTGAGGACCAACTAAATTTAAAAGTTGTAAAGGATGCCTTACAATACGAAATTAAATTACCAACAGATATAAACAAGGATTTAAGGCTAGAAAGCTCGCGACTAAAAGATGAAAATGAGAGATTGAAACAGGAAAACTTTGATTTGAAAAATAAAAACAATGTTGCAGAATAACCGGCGTTTATGGAACACATGAAAACAATGATTGATCAACTCCTAACATCTAAATCGGACCCAATTAAAGTCAAATTGGATATGGTATTAAAAAAAAAACAATCAAAAGTCTAGAATTAACGAAAAAGAAACTGAAATAGCGGCAACATCGACAATAGCCGAAAACGAAAACAAAAAAGGCAAACCGAAATTGAAGCCACAAAATAAATCAGGTAGCACAGATTTGATACAACTTTCTGTTAGGAAAGATATACCTAAAGCTGTCCTTGACACCATTTCCGTTAACCAGAAAACAGATGGAGCCACAGAACCTGGTAAAGCGGAAACATGCGAGCGTTCCCGTTAAGACAAACCAAACAATAGATGGCGATGGAATAGTAGTATATTCGGAGAAAAATCGTTTGATTCGTTCTTCTGAAATTAATTGATACCTCTGCCTCTGCCAATTAGGCAATCCAGCGACCTGTCAAATTCATTTTCGGATGACAGTGGTTGGCACACAAAACGTAAACAAACATGCGTAAATAATGAGTTTGTTTTAAATATCAATTATCTGTTTGACTCTTGAGTTCATAAGTTTATTTCGGCGTGTTTTTATAAAGTTGTCTTTTCAAAAGCGTTTTATTCAATAAAACTGACTAAAATGCCTGTAACTTGCATTGTGTTTGGCTGTGGAAGTCGTCGCGATCCGGACAATATTTCCTTTTTTAGAATTCCTACTGTTCTAAATCTTCCAAAGAAACCTGAGAAAAATGCATTGTCTTCCAAACGTATGTGTGGATAGCTGCTATAAAGCGTGCTGATTTGACAGAATCCAAATTAAAGTACCAAAGAGTCTGTAGCAGGCACTTTATTACAGGTAAGAATAGTATCAATGTATCATATTTATTAGAGTTTTTAGATACTCAAGCTCATCTCAAACATGCTTTATTGCTAATAGAGTATTATATAGTTTTTGTCCATATTTTAAATTTTTATATATGAGTATTAGGGACTAAACTTATTATCTAATAATCATTGGAAAAAATAAAAATATAAAAAATATCATTACAAGCAGCTAAAAAAGCCAAAAGAGGTAAAGTCGTCTCCAAGTTCTAGCCCAAAACAAATGAGCAATAGACAAGCAAAATTAAATTGTACACCCACAAACTATAAATATCTTTATGTGTACATGTCTATGTAATTTCATTTTTTATATAAAATTGTTCAATTCTTTAGGTGAGCCTGCCGATTTAGAGAACGAAGGGCATCCAGACTGGGTTCCCTCCCAAAATATGGGACACACAGCACGAAGTGTCATAAAGAGACCTCATGATGTTGACCGAAAAGAACGGCTAGACAAAAGACACAAGATACAGCTATTAGGGGTAAGGCAAATAAAATTTTGAAATCCTATTGGACGCATAATATACTTTTCTTGTAGGCATGTTTTTTTTTCCACTTGATATAATTGCTTTTTCAAGAAGTATTTAAATCAATTGGATTTTTTAATTGAAAACTAAAACAACCATTTTCGGGTCTCTGTTATTTCTGAGATCGAATCGTGATTTAGCTGCATGAAAATGGAGATTGTAAATGTAAAAATGTCTGATTTTATAACAACATAAAATTTAAAATATAAGAATCAAACTGGGTTTTTGGATTACAGATGACAGGCGATAAATGTCAAATGATAACAAAAGCCTACTAAACCTAATTTGATTTTAGTGCACCATGCAAATTAATAAATTAATCTAATTTATATGTAGACTCAAACAATTTTTCTTTTAATAGGAGCAAAGTGACTCAAATCAAGACGTCCCACCTGAAGCCGAATCTGAAGAGGTAGATACTGGTGTCTCTACCCAAACTGACTTAACTATGGACGAACTAGCACAGCGTTTTGAACGGCTAAGCTTTGCATCAAAAAAGATTGAAATTCTGCAAAGAAGAGTAGACAATTCACCATTTGGATTAATGGATGACATATCAAATGTTGAAAAGTGGAAGTATTATTGTGGTTTCGATTATAAGTCTCTTAATTATATTTTATTTCCATTAGTAGTAGAATATATATATCAGTATTAAGCACAACAGCTTTAAGTCCATTTAACCAATTATTACTAACTTTAATAAAGCTACGCCTAGATTTGAACTTTAAGCTGTTAGCGTACAACTTTAAGATCTCACAAACTACAGCATCTGTATATTTTGAGAATATTATTGATATCCTTTTCAGAAGATTTAAAGCTTTTATTATATGGCCAGAACGTAATATTTTACAAAAAAATGTACCATCTTGTTTTAAGGAAGCATTTCATGATAAATGTACAGTAATTGTAGATTGCTTTGAAGTTTTTATAGAAAAGCCGCCATCGCTATTAACCCAACAACAATGTTGGTCAAATTACAAGCATCACCATACAATTAAATTTTTAATTGGAATCACTCCACAGGGATGCATAAGTTATATAAGTGATGCTTGGGGAGGTAGAGCATCTGACAAACACATAGTTGAAAATAGCAGCTTTTGTAACTATATTATACCTGGAGATATTGTTTTGGCTGATAGGGGATTTTTAATAAAAGAAACATTGGGTGTCCTCCAAGCAAAATTGCATATTCCTGCATTTACAAAGGGTAAAACACAGTTGCATCCTTTAGATATAGAAGAGACTCGGCAAATAGCTCATGTAAGAATACATGTCGAAAGAGTCATCGGGGTGATAAAAAATAAATATAAAATTTTAAAGGGGACCATTCCGATAAGCATGCTAAAAAAAGGTAATAACCCTGAGGGCCTTAACATGTTAGATAAAATTATAGTTGTTTGCTGCGCTTTAGTGAATTTTTCTTCGCCCATTATAAAATAAAAACAATTAAGTGTAGATCTGCCATTTTTGATGGGTTGCTTATTGTTTATATTGTAAATTAAATAATTACAATTGAATAATAAAATTGTTTTTTGATTATACCAATTGTCAAGAATAATGCATGGAAGAAACGCATGTGTAAATATTTTTCTTGTTAGATAAAATTGTACTATTTGTTAATAATTATTATTACTATATATTAATAGTGTAAAATAATGAAACCTGTCTTGTCCATTAAATAGCCTTTAAAATATATATATTTAAATATCTACAAATGAAATAAACATATAAAATTTATAATTTTGGTGTTTAGTTTATTGTTCCCTTCAAAAGTATGTATATCTATTTAGGTGCACGAAGCCTTTATTTCTGAAATGCAGCCTCGTAAAGGTTCAGCCAAAAAAAATTAAGTTACGACTTTTGACATTTAGATTTTAAAATACCTTTCCTATGCTTGCTTTCAGTGAAATTAAACTAAGAGTACATTCTTGACATAAAACTACTCAGATATTTTTTAGAAGTTTGAAGATATGATATAGCTCCACTGTCAAAAATATATTTTCACAAAGTATAAGAGTATATGGGCTATTTCTTTCCCAAATTTTGCACGGCATGATTTTTTACAGGAGATATACTTAATATTTGATAGCTTTACTCAAGTTTAGTTAATTTCTATTTTTTAAATATATTTGGGTGCACGAAGTCTTTGTTTCTGAAATGCAGCCTCGTAAAGGTGCAGCCAAAAAAAAATTAAGTTACAACTTTTGACATTTAGATTTAAAAATACCTTTCCTATGCTTGCTTTCAGTAAAATTAAACTAAGAGTACATTTTACATTGAAACTACTCAGATGTGATATAGCTCCACTTTTAAAAATATATTTTTACAAAAGTATTATTATATTATGGGCTATTTTTTTCCCAAGTTTTGCACGGCATGATTTTTTACAGGAGATATACTCAATATTCGATAGCTTTACTCAAGTTTAGTTAATGTCTATTTTTTTAACAAGAAATTACTTATATGTGAATTATGTGATAGGAAACGCAGATATGAAGACATAATTTTATATGATTATATATAAATGGATAAAAAAATTCAAATACATAACCTGGAACATAAAAATGTGAAAAAGATTTCAAACTAAGTTTTGGTTATTTCCAGAGTTTTCACCTGCTGTTAAATAAAACAATGATCACCATTATTGTACTATTTATTTCGTTTATCACAAACAGTAAAAATTACACTTCTTGATGTGGAGGATGGCAGTTCTTACAAAACCATGGTGAATTTGGTAAGTCGTCCAGCTTAACACATTCAAAATGAAACCACTGAGTTTCACACTCATCTCCTTCGCATCTTATCATCGGTCTCCCATCATCTACGCCATTACATTGACACCAATGAATAATTTTTGCCATACCTTGCTGTCTAGTAAAAAACCTTCCTAAGAGCTCTGGCATTATTACCTCAGAATGAAATTTTAGTGCTATTTCAGAATTTTCATTCCAAAACTGCCAATCTGGCAAAATTCTTTCTTTAAAAAAGATTCCAGGTGACCAAATGACAAAATCGCAATATTGTAAGGAACTCACAAATATTTGCATTTGCACCTGGTAATAATAAGAATGTTTCTTATCAAGTGTTAATTTATCATTTTGTTTTACTAAACAGCAGCTTGCCATTTTTAGGTATTCTTCCATGTCCTGTACATTGTTGGTAAATAATAAATATGGGCATTTTACCTCTAGGCACCCCCCTCTGCAGCACTCACAATACACTATTCTATCAGGAGTCGTAGCTAACTGAGGCCATTTTTCGCTTACCAAAAGCCCAACTTCATTAATAATAAAGTTTGTATGGTTATTTTCTTCCATATAATGCCTATACTCTTCTACTCCATCATTTTCATGTTTTAAACCCCAAGAAGTCGCCTTTGTTGTAAAGAGTATCTTTGTAGGGTAGCATATAGATTTTATTAATGAAAGCAAAGGATTGGTTTTATTTGTCCGACATACGAGTTTAAACTTTGAAGCAGTAATCCTGCCTGCCCTCTGGGTGTACCAGTTTCTGTTTTCGCTCTGTCTTCTTGTTGCAGTTTCAATTTGACTAATTTGTTGTTTATTCATAGTAAAATGTATTGCTCCTGCAATTTTCATTAATTCAACATATGTTTTGTCAAGGTTCTCTTCTTTATATATATCCAGTATTGATGGTATTTCTTTATTTCTTTCTTCTGAAATCCTCGTGGCAAATGGTTCCACGACCCTCATAAGTGTAGAAGTTTGACCCATTTCAGAACATTTTTCTAGCATAGACACCAGTTCTGCATTTGATATTGGCGGTATAGCAGAATTCTCTTGACGTATATTGGTTTTTCCCCAGTTCATGTTCCTAACACACACAATTGAAACTTTGGTAGACATACTGGGTACTGGCCACACCGATTGAAAGTCCGTGCATGACATAGCTTCCTTCTTTGAAGAAGCATACTCTGTTGCAAAAAGTACTGCTCCTACATGGCTGCATACCTCACTTGTCCCCGCCATACACGTACAGTGTGCCGTACATATACTTCCATCTTTTGAGACAATTACCCAGACCTCCAATGGTTTTAAATTTGCCCTCTGTGAATGTTTTACCTGAAATTAAAAAAAATATATTAAAATAAATTAAGCATGAGTTATTTCAAGTTGTGTCTAGTTGTCAGATGTCCTGTATATATGTGATTGTTTTGTGTTTCAGTACCTAATCCCAGTGTCCCGAGAACAATGTCATATTCTGTATTTCACAAGTTGTCCATAAAATAAAAATTTTTTCGACTCAAAAATAACAATCAATACTTATTATTGTGTTTTTAGTATTATCACATTACATCACTTATCAATATTGTATTATTCTGCCTAATGTTTATTTTTTGGTATCCCATATTTTGAGAAATACCTAAAATCTGGCAATGTTAGTTGTGTTTTACTGCAAAAACTGATAACAATAGAAGATCCAGGGGAAAGCAAGATACCAGTCCATTGAAAACGGAAAAATAATAGCATTGTAGTTAATATTTGAATTGCATTTTTTTCTCCTGGCTCTTCAATTATTAGAGAAATTACTAAAAAAACTTACACTTCCAACTAAAATGTATAGATCCTTGACTATCTTACTTCCAACTTTCAAAACAAAGCCGGACTCAAAGTATTTGTAAGCTTGCAAACTTTTAAAAGCTTTCATTTGTTCCTTTGTGTAGAAACTATGGGACAAAACTAAGTATGAAACAATATCCATATTGGTAATTGGTGGAATTCCATCAATGTTGTAGTTTAGGTCCAGAGTATTAAGGAGAAACGGGTCCAAACCGTTTATTAATTTTAGTTTAGTGCGATATCTGTAACAAAGAAAGGCTGTTATTGACGAAAATATAGAAAAAATATAGTTTTAAGCCTACCTTTCGCCGACATCTGGATGTTCAACCAATAGCTTTTTTAAATATTCACTCTCCATGCCAAGAAAAGGGTTCAACAGAAAAGAAATAATCAAAAAAACACACCAAGGCTCGATAAACGTCTTCTAATCACTTCCTACGTTTGCAAATGCATTAAATGCAATAGTTTTCTTCACTTTTCTTATGAAGCCACCCGCCATGTGTGCCAACCAACGTCAGTTTTGTTTACAAATCTGACAGTTCGTCTGGACTGCCTAATAACAATGACATTCAGTATATTGAGGTTATAGGAAAAAAAAAATCCACAAAATAGAAATATAACTAGAAAACAGCTTCAAAATGCACTTTTGGAGGCAAAAGATTGTTTATCGGCCACGAAAAAAGCCTTAAAAATCAATTAGATAATGATGGTTTTACGCTGGTCAAAAACGGAAAAGGACCGAAAACAAAGATCGCGCGAGAGGTCCTGGTTGGAAATAAGGAAGTAAATCGTAAATGCACTCTGAAAGGTACGCCAAAATGTTCTTTTTTACATGTTTTTAAACTCCACCCGGATACCACAGTTAATGAAATGGTAACTCAAACCATTGTTCCCAGAAGTAGAATGTGAGCAGATGCAATCGAAATATCCAAAATATTACTCATCATTTAAAGTGACTATTTTAGACTTGAACTTAAGAAATGCCATGAATCCAGAAATTTGGCCTAAAAGTGTTTATGTAAACAAGTTTTTTCAGCATCTTTCATTAAAAACCAGCAGAATATAAATGTAAATAACTGTGTTAAAGGTTTGATGGCCATAGGATATCTAAGGATATTTCATGTTAATGCTAGATCTATAAGATATAAAATTTCATTGCTGGAGGCCTTTTTGGAGGAAAAGCAAATTGAGGAAATATATGCTATACTAGTCTGGCGCCACTCCAGGCAGGTGAAATGAGTCTTTGGCCTACAGAGGAAAGCAGTGAGATTGATCTCGGGATTGGGATATAGACAGGACTGCAGACATGCCTTTGTTCATCTTGGAGTGTTGACCGTGCCTTGTTTATATATATTTGAATGTTTGATGTATGTGAAAAAAAATTTGGGGATGTTAAGAGCTCATGAGAATGTTCATGATTATAATACTCAGGACAGGATGTCATTTGATACCTCCTTTTTGGCGTCTTGAGAGGTGTCGGGATATTCCAGGATTTTGGGCAAAAAAGTTTTTTAATGCTTTGCCTGAGAAGGTAAAGGTTTTACCACTATCATCTTTTAGCAAAAAAATTAAAACTTTATTAATACAGAACGCTTTTTATTCAACTGATGAATACTCTAATTGTAATTTTAATTTGTTGTAAATGTGTTTTATTATTTTTATTTATTTTTTTAATATATATTAAAAAAATATGTTAGTATATGTTTTATATATATATATATATATATATATATACATAAATAAATTGAGTATTGAAATCATTTTTGAAATAATATAATTTTAGGCTATAAAGGCAAATTTTTAATTATTCCAACTATAAATAATATATTTCGTTTGCAAAAACGACTTTTTTTTCATCCCTAACTTTTTTCCATGTATGTATATGTCTAGTAAAATGAATTAAACACACCTACATGGTGTCCATTTTTTTAAAATTTAACTTAACAGCAGGGTTGCCAGTCCAGTCCCGCTTTTTTTAAATTAATTCCAATTCCCGCTTTTTGAGTAAATTGTCCGGCGTTTCCCGCTTTTTCACTCTCTAGCCATAAAAAGTTTTGTTTTCTAATATAAAATTGATCTTTTTCCATTAGAAAGCCATTTTTTTTTGTTTTTGCGGTCAGTTTTATTGTGGGTGTTGTCGGTCGCTAGTCGTAATATGGCGTTAGCAACACTGTCTCGTTTTTTCATTATGAGGATCTGGCAACCCTGCTTAACAAATATACATAACATAAACATTATCCTATACACTGGAGTATGAAAAAAGCTATTGTTTATTAACAGAATAAGTTTAAAATCAACTGACAACTTTAAAATGAATTCACAAGGCTAGATAATAAAAAAAAATTAATCTACAGTTGTAGGGACTGCTGACAGCTACAACCTAAAATTATTTTCCATTATTCGGGGTTAAGGATAAGTTTGCCACAAACCAAACTTACATTTTCATCCCTTTTTGGCCATTCACCCAATATAGAGTGTGTGGGGTCTATACTATCAGTCTATACTTTATTGATTTCTCAATAACTGAAACCCCTGCATTTCAACATCTAACCCAAATACTAAACATATATAATCTTAAACAGATCGTGCAGGAGCCAACCAGAACTACCGCGACCTCTTCTACTGTCATTGACTTGATTTGCATTAATAATCCTCGTCTTTTGGAAAAATATGGAACCGATGACTTCGGACTTTCACTTCTGATCATAAGCTAGTTTTCTCCGAGTTAAAATATCAGAAGCCATCTATACCTCCAAGAAGCATGACCTACCATTTCGAAAAAAAATCGTTCGAGTCTCAACTGGTTTGTGACATTTTCACGTCTTATGGTCTGTCAGAAACCATCGCAGATTATACTAGAGGTCAGTCATGTCTGGATAATGTTTTCACAAATTTTCCTAAGACTGCCTTTAGCTCCAAGACAGCAAATCCTGCGTTGTCTGATCATCTCGCCATAACATTTCGCCTTAGGCACATGCAGATGACTAGTCATTCTCTCCTTAGGGTGAATTACCGGCCCACAACTGATGCGGGTCTGTTTGGTTTGTATCGACTTGTGAGTTCCCTGGATTTTTCGTTTGTAAATAGCCAGGAGTTAGCTCCGGGCGAAAAACTTGAACGTTTTTTGCAGATGATTGGGGATGGCTGTGGAGAATGTTTTGCGTGGCAGTCTAAAATGGTTCGATCAAACAAAAATAAACAATTTAAAATCCATTGGTTTCATGATGAACTAATACAAATGCGTGAAATGCTTAAACTTATAATGTCTTTAGTTTTTAGTCTTTAATTCTGAGAAAGTCTTTGTTCCAACTGAAGTAATAACGAGCTACAGGAGGGCATACCGTGACATGATTGTGCAGAAAAAGTGTGCCGCAAACGACCGATATATAAAGGGGTCTACCAACAAACCTAAGGCATTGTGGGATGTAATAAAAAACATTAACCCTATAAACTTAACACCCAGCTCAGAGACACTTACCGCAGACGATTTCTGTACTTATTTTAGTGATATGATCGAGAATATCGTCAATCATCAGTCCTCTGTTTCTGTCGAGCCCGTCAAGTTTGTTGACAGGCTTGAGCTTAATATAGACAGGAGTTCCCCTTTCAGATTTCGAGAAATCTCTTACACTGAACTGCGTGATATTGTCTCGAATCTCAAGAATACGCCAAGCAGGGATGCTTATGACTTTACAGCAAGGATTGTGAGGACCCTTAGGGAAATTATTGTTTACCCCCTCTGTAAAATTTTTAATTCTTGTATATCTAAGAATACTTTCCCAAACTGTCTTAAGCTGTCAAAAGTAGTGCCTGTGCTGAAAAAGGGTGATTCTGAAAATGTTAATAACTATAGACCTGTATCTGTGGTACCCATATTGGCAAAGATCTTTGAGATTGCACTTAAGTCACAGCTGACTGTTTACCTTGAGTCTCGCGCCCTGCTTAGTCCGTGCCAGTTTGGTTTTCGATCCAATCTATCGGCAGCATCAGCCATTAATGCACTAACGGACTTTATCCAGGAGACCTTTGAGAACTGCCGTTATGGCCAGGCATCATTTTACGATCTATCCAAAACCTTCGATTGCATTTCACCTGAAATATTAATATCCAAGTTTGCTAGATATAATATCTTATTTGTCGGATCGTTGCCAGTATTGTGTGTTTGGAGGGGACAAATCTAACAGAAGACTTGTCAAATATGGAGTTCCCCAGGGCTCTGTACTGGGACCTACATTATTCTTAATATATGTTAATGATATCACGACTTGTCTTTCATCTGGTAAGCTGGTAATGTTTGCTGATGACACTTCTGCGCTTGAAATGGCTGATACAGAGGCCGAACTGGCGGCGGCAGCAATGGAGTCGGGGACCTGTGTGAGCGAGTGGTTTACTAGCAATAGACTCACCCTGAATCAGGAGAAAACACAGATCTTGCGATTCTCTTTAAGGTCAATGCAGTCAATCGATAAGCCGGTAAAATACCTGGGGATCCACATTGACGCTGGGCTCACTTGGGAGGGGCGTTGTGCTCGGCTGGCAGGTAAGCTTAATAGAATTGTGTTTGTTATGCGTAGCCTGAGAAACAGCGTCTCTGACCCTGTCCTGAGGACAGCTTATTTTGCTTACTTCCACTCACACATATCATATGCCATTTTGTGCTGGGGCCACTCTGCACATATGTCCAGAATCTTTGCCATACAGAGGAGGTGTGTGAGAGTCATGGCAGGGAGGGGTTTTCGAGACTGTTGTAGGGATTTATTTATTTATTTATTTACGTATACAACATTTACATATAAATATATACTAAAGCTATACTAACTATTCTAAGATGGTCCGTTTGGCTAAAGCCTTAAACCTGCTTTGGGTTAAACTAAAAAAATCTAAATTATCATAGTATTTGTTTACATTTGCCGACATTCTGTTTACCGGGCTATACAATGAATACCAGGTTAGAAAATTGGGTATATTTAGAAGGGTCTGACGACGTGTATGGTAATTAGGGACATGAATTTTAAAATGCTCAGTACACTCTGGACTCTTGATGAAGTTGTTAAATACATTAAAAACGAAACAGACATCGTAATACTCCCTTCTATTGGAAAGATTTGGTAAGTTAAGGAAGGACATGGTTTGGGCGTCATTAAGATCAATATTATTACAGGAGAGTTTATATCTTACATATTTGATGAACTTATGTTGAACATTTTCTATACGGTTTTTGTGGATCTGATAATATGGCGACCAAACAATATTGGAAAACTCCAAGATGGACCGAACAAGCGAAGTGTACAAAGTTTTTATGGCAATAATATTTTTAAAATCCCTGCTATTCCTTTTTATAAAACCCAACATCCTATTGGCCCTACCTATTATATTTTCAAAGTGCTCAGTAAACATAAGCTTTGAATCTAAGTGAACACCCAGATCCTTAACCTTGATCACCTCAGTCAAAACTACATCATTAATAGTGTATTGGGTAGGAACAACATTCTTTGTTCTATGAAATCTCATAAAACAACACTTGTTGATATTTAACGACATGTCGTTATGTTGGCACCAGGTGAATATTCTGTTGAGGTCATTCTGTAAAGGAATAGTGTCTTGAGGAGAAGATATGTGGCAGAACAACTTCATATCATCAGCAAATAATAATACATTGGAAGAAAGCAAACTACTAAGGTCATTGATAAATAAGCTAAACAGGAGGGGCCCTAAATGGGATCCTTGAGGTACACCAGATGTTGCATTGAAAATTTCAGAAAGGTGTCTATCTACCCTTACCTGTTGCTTTCGGCCAGATAAATAGGATTCCATCCATGAGAGCAAGTGACCAGAGATTCCATAACCAGATAATTTGGAGAGTAGTATGGCATGATTGACCCTATCAAAGGCTTTACTGAAATCGGTATATATTGTATGTGTCTCCATACCTTTTTCAAAGGAAGTGGTAACGAAGTTGATAAACAGAAATAAATTAGTATCTACCGATCTGCCTGAGGTAAAACCATGTTGTTGGTTCACTATTATTTGTTGAAAAACGTTTGAAAGGACATTTTCAATACAATGCTCGAATACCTTCGGTATCGCAGAAATAATACTTATTGGTCTATAGTTTTCGACCTTGCTTTTGTCACCTGACTTGAAAATGGGACACACATATGACAACTTCCAAACTTCTGGAAATACTCCGGAGCTGAGAGACTTGGAAAATATGTGGTACAGAGGAAGGTAAAGAGAGTGTGAACATTGTTTTAAGACTATATTAGGAAGTCCATCCGGACCCCGGCTTTGTTTATGTCAAGCTCTGACAACGATTTCTCTATGTTTATGGGAGATATGATAATTTCAGAAATTACTTCAAATTTCTTTGGGGGGGTGTTTTTTATGTTAGAAGGATTTTTAGGATTGTAAACAGATGAAAAAAATTGGGCAAAGAGATTTGCTATTTCGACAGCATTTTCAGCTTTAACTGTACCAAGGGACATTTCTGCGGGAATGGATCCGTGATTTACTTGTGAACGAACAAAATTCCAGAAGAATTTAGGATTTGCGTTAATTGAACTTTCAGCGTTTGTTATATAAAGATCATGGGATTCCCTAGTAAGAGTCTTGCATTGACTACGCAGCAAAGAGAAAGTGTTGTAATCTTCAGGTTTGTTTGATTGCTTGTATTTTTTGTGAGCAGCTTTTTTTTGAAATATTAAAAATTTGAGTTCCTTTGAAAACCAGACAGGAAATCTGTTATTTGAACGATATTGCTTCAAAGGTACAAACATATCAAAACAGTTAAAGACTACAGCATAGAAGTTATTTATAGTTTTTTCCAGATCGTCATCCATGATTGTTGGCCAATCAAATAACAAAAAATAATTATTGATGAGCGTAAAATCCGCATTCTTAAAGTCATAGAAGTAGTCATTGGCATACTCTATGTAGGATTTTTTAGACATTACAGATAGTGTAAAAGCTGGGTGGTATAGGTCACACTTTACTAGACCATTACATTTTACAATTGAGTTAATTTCAGAAGTGGAGAAGCAAAGGTCCAGAATAGTATTGTATTCATTTAGAATATTGTTATATTGTGACAGCCCAAGAAAAGCAGCACTGTCACACAGCAAAATTTCTTTTGGAGATTTAATGTTACCTGGTAATAATGCAAGATAGTTTTCACTCGTTGGAGACCATGTGATATGAGACAGATTATAATCTCCTAAAACTAGCACTTTAACGAATTTTTCACAGGCATTAGTTACAGATCTTAAATGAGTTTCTAAATAGGATATGTCTATTGATGGCGGAATGTAAACACAGCCAATACAGAAAGGTGAGTTGCCTATTTTCACTGATACCCATATCTCTTCAATATTAGGATTGATAATGTCTAAGCGACGAGATTTTAACTTTTTGTCGACTGCGATTAGAACACCACCTCCACGACATTTTGTACTGTTATTTGTGTTTCTGTCGGTCCTGTATACCTCGTACCGCGAGTCCAGAAATTCAGCATCATTCACGGAGGAATCCAACCAGGTTTCTGTAAGTGCAATTATGGAGTAGGTTTCGCACAGAGCCGCACAAAAAAGGTCTTTAAGCTTTGTATTAAGGCCGCGGACGTTTTGGTAGAAGATGGTATGAGATTCTAATGGGGATTGTCTGCTATTGTTCGACGTTGAAAATTCGCTGAGGTAGACGTTCTGAGAGGGCGCCGGGGACGAAACTCCTTAACGGCAGTACCGGCAGGCCAAAGATTTGGATCGAGTAAGCCTTTCAACAGCGACTCTTTAACTCCTATTTTAAAAGATGTTACGTCGTCGTTTTTATCCAGAACAAAACATTTTACGTCGGATATGCAGAGTTGATTTTCCATATATTCGATTATGTGTGTCTCTGTAGTTGTTGGGTCGCACCGGCCAAGATATAGCCACTGCCGTCTTTCACCAGCTGTAAGTGGTCCATTTTCTGTGCCTGTACCAATAATCAGTGGTTGCTTAGACCGTTCGACAGAACCGGCTGACGTTGTTGCTTTTTGATTGTTGGTGATATTGATATTGGATCTCTTTGTTTCTCTGAGGATTCTGACTGTTCCATGTGTATATATCTTGTCATGTTTAATTCATGTGAAAAACAATATAACACAGTACCAGACCAACACCGACTACCATTCATATGGTACAAGGGGCAAGAATGATCTTGTTGTCAGGCATTCTCGAACGGCAAGGGCCAGGGACGGACAGAACCATTTTGGAATAAAGTGTTTTAATGCACTTCCAGATAGGACCAGATCTCTTTCCTTTCCTAAATTTAAAATAGTAATGAAAAACTATTTAGAGCAAAAAGTCTTTTATTCTTTGGAAAGCTTTTTAATGAACAATTTTGACGACATCTAGATGCACCCACTTTTATTCATTAAATTTTATCTATCATAGTCTGTAATTTTATTATACACTACTTATGAATGTAAATTGTTTGGTCCTTGTATATAGTTAGAATTACTTGTTAGTTATATTTGTATTTTTTATCAGTGACCCGTAATGTATTTATAATAATTATTGTGACATTTATTTCTTTTCTCCTAGAAATTTTGACTTGTGAAAATACTATGTATATTCATCACAAATAAATATTGATTGATTGATTGATACAGAGACTATAGCAATATCAATACTTCTGCCTTTGGCCTCAATCCTTCGGCTATTGACTGAAATACCATTATATATGCTCACTCGATAGATCTCAAGGTGGACTACCTGAATAAATCCATATTAGCACTCTTTAGCATACATGCTCCATTAAAAACAGTCACACTTAAGTACAAACATAAACCTTATATCGCCGTTACAATTAGGGAAATGAGCACCTTAAAAAAGCTTGCCTACATAAATTACACTAAAACTAAAGAATCTTCTCACCTACTACAAAGATCTCAGAAATTATCTCCCCAAGGCCCTTAGAAATGAAAAAAATGCATTCATGAAACATCAGATTGAAGCAAATTGGAGAAATTTTAAAAAACTCTGGCAATGTTTTAAAGACTGGAATGTTCACACCAAACCGAAACCCATGATCGACAATGATATAAGGAATCCATCAACAATCAACAGCTTTTTTACAGGATCTGGAGCCGATACTGTCCCAAATGAGGAAATAAACTTTTTCCTAAATAAAATCCACTCTGACCATAAATTCTCACTTCGTTTAGTGTCTGAGAAGGAAGTGAAGAGGGCACTTTATAGTTTGTCTTCCCAAGCTTATGGAAGTGACGGGATAAATCTGAGAATGTGCTTTGGTTACTGCCAAAAGGTGATTACTCACCTTTTCAACTACTCCATTGAGAAGGGCGTCCTACCTGAGATATGGAAACACTCCATAATCACTCCTCTCCCTAAGATACCCGTGGCAAAGGAACTCAAAGACCTGCGACCTATTAGTGTAATTCCAGTGTTAATAAAAGTCCTGGAGAAGCTTGTATATGGCCAAATTACATAATTTTTGGAACTTATAATTCCTGCATCTCAATCTGGATTCACAGCAAGGTACAGCACCTCCACAGCTCTTCTAAAAATCGTTAACGATTTAGCTGTAAACATTATTTATTTATTTATTTATTTATTTATTTCACTTTATGCCAAATGATCTAAACAGATATGACAACGTCAAGTGTAAAAATAAAAGATAACATAAGACATTTTTAAAAAAATATTAAGATTGGACTAACGAACAGAAAACAATTATTGCAAAATTGAAAAATAATTTCTAACATTATAAAAACTTTTTTCAAGAAGATAACTCTTTGTACTTTTCTTAAATTTTTTGTAAGAAGTTATTTCTCTTAGGCTTGCTGGTAGTTGGTTGTACATATTCCCACAAAAACAGTAAGGACTTTTTTGGAAAGTGCTAATCCTATAGGGAGGTATATAAATGTTTGTAGAGTTTCTTGTACCCTAATTATGTAGTTCTAGATGATGAGAAAATTTGGTGAATTGTTTTTTAACAAATAATACCTAGTGTAAAATTAGAATACATGGAAGAGGGAGTCTTTATAATTACTCTCTTTAGAGGACAGGCTATATCTAAACAATGTAGAAAGTTGTGCCAAAAATAAGTCCATGATTAATTAACATCTGTAGTATTATATAGATAACTAAGGTCTGTTCTAGATAAGTGATAATTAAGTTGAAAGATATTTTGAGGATCAAAGAACCTTTTAAAAAAATATAAATTTGAAAATAAGGGCTTGTTCAGAGGGGCATTCAAATGAAATATTATTCTTTGTGCCATATGATCTGTGATGCCATATAATCTGCAACCTTGCTCAAACTACACTGCTACAACAACTACAGTAAAGTCTTTGACATGGTTAATCAAAAATTGCTGTTGGCCAAGCTCAAGTTCTATGGTTTTGATAGCCCAGCCCTGAGGTGGTTTGCTGCGTACCTGGAGGATCGGAGTCAGGCTGTCAAGTTGGATGGGATGGTTTCCGAAGACCAACCTGTATCCATGGGGGTGCCTCAAGGCAGTATTTCCGCACCAATACTATTCTCCTTATTTGTGTCAGATCATCATCGCATCAGTTTTGATGGATCTTGCAAATTACACCAGTATGCTGATGACACACAACTGTATATTACTGCAACATCCCAACTTAATTCCAGACTGGCATGGGTCTCTGCATAAACCCTAACAAATCTGTAAAGATGTGTATAGGCATTGCAGCAGCTACCAGAAAAACTAATGACAATGCTACGACTAACCTACTAATAAACAAAGTCAACCTGACATTCGTTAGCAGTGCAAGAAACTTGGGTCTGTTTTTGGACAATGAGATTACCTTTGAGACTCGTGTTTTAAAGAAGATTGGTATTGCTTTCTCTAAACTTAAGCATCTTTATAAATTTAAGTTCTCTCTTCCAAGTACTACAAAATGAAACTTAGTGAATGCGTTAGTTTCGTGTCAGTTAGATTATTGTTGTATTGTTTATTTCTCATTTTTAAGTAAAACTCTTAAGGGCAGAATTCAGATTCTCCAAAATTGCTGCCTCCATTTTGCATTCAACATCAATAGAAGGGAACATATCACTCCCTATTACAACACTAAGTCAATTCTAAAAATTAAATTTAGATATGATTTGCTGACATGCAAACTTTTAGTTAATTTAATGTGCACTAAACAACCACCTTATTTGTTTGATCTTTTCTCTAAAAGGTCAGAATTTAATAAATTAAACTTAAGACATATTAATATGTTTCATACTCCTAAATCTAATAACACTAAGTTCGACCGCTCCTTCCAATCAATTGGTGTGAGATTTCTCAATGAGTATGTCCTGCCACTAGAAAATTCTGCTTCTGTTGAGAGTTTTGGAGGGAAACTACTCAAGAAGCTTCTTTAACTGCAAAGTAGCAACAAGCCAGTTTTAAACTAATTTTGGAGAATGCAGGTCTAGTGTTTGCCCATTTTTCTTTACTTGCAAAAATATATGTTGTATATAAGTATTTTATTTGAGACTTATACTTACAGTTATTGTCTATTATTTATTAGTTATTGTCTTCTATTGAGTTTCTACTTGTCTACTTTTTAAATGTAAAACTATATGTTATATACCTACGTACTTTATTTGACACTATTACTAATAGTTACTGTCTACTGTTAAGTTTCTACTTTTCCTGACTTATGTTTAGTATATTTTTTCAGGGAATACCAGCACAAGCTGTAATGTTTCCTATTAGGATTGTAACATTTTTTTTGACTTATTATCGTAATAAAATTTATTTGATTTGATACAGTCATTCAAGATTTATGGCCACTTTTCGAAAATATTAAGGGTACATTTGATATACTCATATGCAGATGTAGCGATGATATATTGGTAACTATATGAAAATAATTTAAAATTCCATAGCAGAGCTGTTGGCACCCTTGATTAAATTATTGAAAAACTAAAATAAAAAATATGAACGAATCAAAATACATACAACCACTTGTACAACAATAAATTAATAAATAAGTAACTAGATAAGTAGGTGGGTACACTGCCTTTTCCTATTAATAAAATATTAAAAATTTTGGTATCAAGTAAAAGGTGCAACAAAGCAAATTTGTAACCTCTTCACTAAATACTTACGACTGCCACAGGGTAATAAGTTTAGCCAAAATGACTGATGACTGAACTTGTGTTTGACTTTCTGAATTTTCTTCTGAACTCGTAGCCTTTGAGTTGCTAACTGGTGCTTCTTTTGGCTGTTTTGGAGCTTTGTAAGTTAAACTAGCATTACCGTCATCAGAGGCAGCAGATGTATTGAATATCGAAGATAATTTTGAGCTAAAAATATTTAATTGTGAAAAATAGTAAATGTCCACATAAGGAGACAATTAGGTACCTTGGCGAAAGTGTAAAATCATCATCGTCGGTTTCAAACATTTTTAACTTTTTCTCTCACTTTTTTCGTACAGTGTTTTGGAAATTCATAAAATCGAACTAGGTTTTATGATAATCCTAAATTAAAAACGGATGTTTTTGTTTATTATTATTCCCATAAGCTTTGGAAGAGTATTTTTGACATATGATTTGACAATTGCCTTGACTCTTCTTTTCATCTTTCAGGCTAAAATTAGTACTTCTTTTTCCGGCTGTTAACCAGGCATAACGAAATCAACAAACGTTGTTTTATAGTTTTTGGTACATTCGAAGATTCTGTACCGCAGATTATAAATCTGAAGTCAGATTTTATCGGCAACATTACGTTTTTGAGTTATAAATTGTCAAAATACGCATTAGAACTGGTTGGTTTTTGAAACAATTTACTGAAAACCAACACAAGAAAACTAAAATAATAAACAGATCACGACCGTTTTCTTATATTTACAACACAACCGGATGGCTCAACCAGCTATTCGGATTAAAAATTAATAATTTTGTATGTAGTTGTGTTTTCAAAATCAGAATGCATTCTGGTGAGCCCTGGGTTGGATTTTTTCAGGTAGTATAAAAAATAGACTATATTAAAAACAGGATTTGTAAACAAACCCTATACTGTTACGTGGATCTGTCCCGTTAGGGTATCCCAATTTCGCCGTTAAAACCATCCATACAGATCCCATCAATCATAACACAGTTTAGCATACCCGTGTATATCAAATTTGATTTTCGCTGATTCGTGGTAAGCTTTGCATGTACGGTTTTATAGCTTTAATGATAGTTTTATCGACGCACCTGGGCTAACCTAATGCTAACGAAACAGATCTACCAGTATAGGTTTTGTTTTAAAAAAATCCTTGTTTAGATATAGATCAACTTTTTACATCACTTAAAAAAACAGCCTAACTAAGACTAACCAAAACGCAGTCCGCTTTTTAAAACACAACTATATACAGAATTATAAGTTTTTTTTTAATTCGTATAGTTGGCGTTAAACCGTTTCATTGTGCCAAAATGGCCATGTAACCAATAAAAATACCCATATTCTATTTTTGACATTGAAATTTGCATATTTCTAAATATGTTTTAAAAATGGACCGAGACCTATTTACTATTTATTATTGTAGTATTATCTTGTTAATTTTCAGTGAGTTGTTGCAAAATCCAACTATTTTGTTTACATTTTATGATGAAAATAGTGAAAAATTGAAATATGCATTTTGACAGCTGATAACTCAAAAACACAATGTTGCCGACAGATTCAGATTCGTAGTCAGCAGCCCAAAATATATGAGAATACCAAAAATTATAATAATTGGCGATGGTTAGCTTAACCGAAAAATTACCCAAAATCACTTTCTGTAACGGAATTTGGTCCAGAGGTAAATATTTTATTTTCTTCAAAATTCATAAACATCTTAAATTTAATGTACTTTTTTCTCCTTCTAGTAAAAAGAAGAATGAAAAAGGGGAAATTTTGGGTTAATAGTATGTCCATGAATATGAAGATGAGTAACTCACCTAAGCCTAATTAAGCCGATGATGTAGAAAAATAAAGCATTGCCTTTGTTGGTATAGTAAAATAAATATGTAAACTGTGATTTTTATCAAATAGTATTTTAAAAAGTAGAAAAAAGTGCAGTTTTATAGGTTAATGTTAATTTGCAAATCAAATAATTAGTATTTAGTTTTTCAAAAAATAGAAAGGAAGTATCAATGATGCAAAGCGGCAAGAAGAGCCCACAACTGCTGCGTTGCCGACTTCATTAGTACGGCACTCTAAATAATATTTTTTATTTGTTCAAACTACCACGTACTAGATGTCGCCACTCTCTTATAATTATTTTGTCATGCAGAAAAATTTGGAGGTTAACTAAATAATTTTTGGAAAAAAATATAAAAAAAGACCACATTTTTCTATGGAAAGTTCTTCTTGCCCCAAAGAATGCCCGCTGCGATAATGGAATGCGCGGATTTTAGTGAATTTCAGGTAGTTTTTTTGCTTTATAATTGATAGATATCTGTGATTGAACTGTTTACCTTGTTGCAGGAAGCCCTAAAAACGATGAGAAAGGCTGATGATATAATCATAAATACAATAAATTCTGTTGTTCCAACCGATTCCTTCCATGCCGATGAAACTGCAGCTTGCAAGTCTATTTATGAACAAATTCAACAGGGTCATGAAAAGCGGGACAATTTTATTAAAAACTGCATTTCATACACCACGAATAATGTAAAGAGGCTGAAAAATGAAAGAGAAACTAAGGCTGATGATCACCAGTTTTCAAAGCTCTTAAGGTCTGAGCAAACGAAGGTATTTATTAGTTATTACTATTTTTAACATTTCTGCATGCTACACAAATATTAGAAATCAGAATAAAATTTAAGGGACCATAAAACATAGATGCCTTTTACTAGACTTTTAATTTAAAAATTTTATTCTTTTATAAAAAATATTTTCATCCTACAACCTCACCTTCATCTAGCTAAATTATGTTTTCACATTATTATATCAGAGATTGAATATTTATTAAGGGGCATAATAACTCAAAAATATTAGAGATTATTATCAGCTGTTGCTTATTTTGATAGAAATAAGCAAGAAATGCATAATCTAATAGAATGGACCTATCCAAATACGAAAATGACAAATAGAAAGTTCTAGCATGTAGGGTTTTCTTGTTAGAGCTGTAGAACCATATGGAATGTTATGATACTTAATATCTATAGAAAAAATGATCTCAGAAAATTCTTAACCCTGTTTATTGTTTTCGTGTATGAGGTGTCCTATCTTCTCTCTGCAAAAACCAACAGTAGTCACCCATCATGGCTGGATCCCATCGTCCTTGGTACCGAATTTCCATTGTTCTGATATTTTAGTGAAACCTTTCACCCTGCTCGTCACTAACAGCTCCCAAATTTTGTGAAGTGGAAGTAAATTTTTAATGACATTCTGGCACCAATTGCTTTATAGGCATCTAAGAGTTCTTTAACTAATTGTTCATAATTTTCATCCATATTGTTGTCTAAAAATCTTCTTACTACATTAACAAGTGAATTCCATGCTCTGAGTTCCTGCCTGGTAAGCTTTTTCGTAAAATTGACATCGTCCAGCAATTTTCTGATTTGTGGCCCAATAAAAATGCCATCTTTTAATTTAGCATCACTTAACTAGGGAAAGACTTGTCTTAGGTATTTAAATCCATCACCATCTTTATTCAAAGACTTCACAAAGTTTTTCATTAGCCCAAGTTTAATGTGAAGAGGAAGCAAAAGGACATTTTTGGGATCAACAAGAGGTATAAATTTAGCATTTTGGGATCCCGGTTGAAATTCACTTCTTTCTGGCCAAATTTTTGTTACATAATGCTGATTTGTTGCACGACTGTCCCATAAACAAAGAAAACAGCAATATTTTGTAAATCCCCCTGAAGTCCCACTAAAATCGCTATAACTTTAGTAACTTTAGTCTATGAATAAGCGCCACTCAACGAGGAGAATGTTCAATATCAAGTTCCTGCATTAAACTGTCTATATTAGTACACTCGCACAACGAATTTTCCATAATGTAGAATTCAGAAAAGATAAAATTTCTTTTTCTTAAATTTCGTAATTTTTGTTTCTTTGGCCAATAGGTTCCATTCCTTAAGAAGGAAACCCAGAAGTTCTGACTGTTGCTTGGATAACCCCAAATCAAGTATTAAATTCTTGGTTTACATAAATTCTATAGGCTCACTATTACTGAATGGTCAAGTTAAACTGTATGCAGACGATACGACCTTGTTGTACTTTGGCAAAAATGTTCAAGTGATTAAATATAGTATAGCTAGTGATTTAGAACAACTAAGTGTATGGTTAAGATCCCATAGATTAACGCTTAACATTGAAAAATAGTCTTACATGATGATAGGTAAAAAAAACGTAAACGATCTTGATTATACTAGTTCAAAATCAACTTTTAAAAAATTCTTTTACTATTAAATATTTGGGTTTGTTTATTAACAGTACATTGTCTTGGTCTTCTCAAAATGAGTTTATTAGAAAAAAGATTGCACCATTTATAGGAGTTTTGTATAAAATAGGTTACCTAATAAAGAGAAGTTTGCGTAAACAGTTATATTATGCCCACATATACAGTCACCTGCACTATTTAATATCAGTGTGGGGCACGGCTGCTAACTTCATCTTGGGACCTTTGCAAACATTACAGAATAGGGCAATTAAAAATGTTTTTAAATTACCACTTAGATACCCCACCAATGAATTATACAGGAAGTTTAAAATGATAAATATTAATAACATTTATAAATAATTTTGTATACCCATTTTATCCTAACCAAAACTAAGCATTCATCTATAAAATTTACTAGCATAAGTTCTGTACATGCATATAGAACCAGGCAAAAAAATGATATTTATCTTCCACAGATGCGGTCGAATATAGGACTGAAGTCAATTTACCATAGCGGACTAAAATTTTACAATACCTTGCCTACCTCAATAAAAAGTTTGACCAACCCAAATAAATTTAAAGAAAAATTTAAAAAATATATTAAGGATACTATGTAAGCTGTGTCCCAGAATGCACAAGTTGAATTCTGGGGCTGTGTATTTTAGGGTGCTTGCAGCCAAACGGACTTTTTTTTGCTATTTGGTATAGAGTATGCTAAGAAATAGGGTTGTGCATAAATTAAATGAGCTCTTGCAGAGCCGAACTAATATTTAATCATATAATTTGTATATATAAAGTAAGCTAATTCCTAGTATAAGATCACCAGTATGTATATTCTTGGAGTTAATAAAGCTATTTTCAAAGAAAATCATTTAATTCACTTTGAACAATCAAATGTGGCTCGCCGGAACTGGGACCTGTGGTAAAAGTGGGATTGGTGCATTGTTCTTCTGAGCTGCCTGATGATGCGTTATCTCCATTATCCCCCAAATCAATAGCTTGCCAATTTAAAGGCGCAATCGGCACTGGCAAATTTGCATTATGAGGATATTCTATATTGTGCTTTCCCTTTTTGGAATAACCTTCAGTCTTTGTCAGGCAAAAATAACAATTGTCATAATGATTGGTGGATTCTCGCCATACCATTGGAACTGCAAAAGGCATACTTTTTCTCTTTCCCTTCATCCACTGCACCAATGATACACTACAACTAACACAGCACACATGGGGAGCCCACCGCTTATCTTCATCCCCAATTAACACACCAAAATATTTAAAGTAGGCTTTTTCTACATTTTCGGAAAATGGCCTGGCTTGTGATTTGACCAGAAATTTTCCACAAATATAACAAAATTTGTCAGGAGAAGTTTTGCAACTTCAGCAAGTTTGACTCGACATTCTTGTCTTCACATTCACTTACTTATCGATACACAGAGAGCCACTCAATTAGAAACTCAACAGAAGAGTAATGTTTAACGTTTATTTTATGTCTAATGTTGTAAACAACCCAGTCTAGGTAATTTTTCCGTTGTAATAGGGACCCATTTTAGCCGCCCCACAATAAAATTGTTTACCTACCAAGATAAAAGGTTCTAATTAGGCTATTAAAAAATGGTATGTATATTTTTTTATTATTGGGAGGGTACTTCCATTGTGAAAATAATGAGCTGGCCTGTGTTAGAAAAATCTTGTCGGCCACTGTTATGTGCACTGTGGATGCAATACTTAACTTGACCTCATTTATAAGAGATTCAGTATTTAGGATTTTGTACAGAGTTGGCTGCTCCTTTTGATTGTGTAAATAGAAACATTTTGTTAGAGAAACTTTATGTTTATAGAAAATGAGATATTGCTCTTGATCTCGTAGGTCTATCTCTCAAAGAGAATAGTGATCTGTTCTGGGAGTATGGCTGGTAAACCCTTGTTTACAGACATCGGTGCTCTGCAGGATTCTTTCCTCTTCCTTATTTGTATTAGTGACCTGCCAGGAGCATTTGCAAATGAAAATGTCATAACCATCTTACATGCTAATGTTATTTTTGGTGTACCATCTGAAATGAGAATACATCACATATTCTTGAGGATCTGATAGAGAAAGAGCTGCACTTTGGTTCTTGTACAAATGGCTTGTTCTGTGTTTTACTCAAAAATGTTGAGAACAAATTACTTTATTATGTTTAAAACTGAACAGAGCTATATTTGGCATAAGGCAAGGTATGGTTGATCTGTTGGATGTTTACCCATGCATTATCATTAATATCCATAAGAATCATATTGAAATTTCATGGATTAAACGAGGGATTAAATTGTAAAAAACATTCATTATGGGGAGAGTTATAAATAAAAGTAATAATTATAAATTAAATTACTATTGACTAATAACAGTATGTGCCAGCACCAAAAAATACAACAAAAATATCTTCCAGGATGGATTTGAAGACTGAACACCAAACCGTTGAAAACAAATACAAACAATATAAAATGACAATAATAATAACCACCAAATACAGACAAATCGTTGATGTTTTAGGCTTTGAGGTAACTCACTATGTTGATATCTTTGTCTAACAAGTTATTTTGGTAATTTAATCTTTTAATATATTTCTTGATCGTATTCATATTCCAAAGACAATATTTCTTGTTTCATCTTTTCCTTTTATTATTGTTTTATGGAATACCTACCAATTGATACGAGATAGAGCTCAGGTGCTACTGTACATTTGGATACAGGGTTTAAAATTCATAATGCAGCTGTCAGATGCATTGTGAAAGTAGACAGTTCTTTAAATTGCTTAATATTATGACATTATGTTATTATTTTTAACAGCCTGATGTATATAAATCAGAATATTGAAAATTGCACAGACTCAAAACAATCTTGATCTGATAACTCTATCATGCTCTGCTCTTATCAGTGAAAACATTGAATATAAAGCTATATAGTGAGAACTACAGTTTGATGACAAACATAGATCCTTTCCTTGTAATGTAATTTAGTGACATAGAAATTAGCATTTATTTATTTATTTTTTCCAAGAAGCTTGTATTGTATTGAGCTGTGTAAAAAATAAATACATTATTACTAATCCTTTATTTAGCATTTTGCTAGTTTACAAAAAGGTATTTAATATATTATTATATAAAAAAAAGAAAAAACATAATTTTACAGTAGAAAATATTTAATACGATTAGGTAATAAAACTCAATCAGATACTAAAACTAGAAGTAAAATGTAACTTTAGTGATAAAAGAAAAAATTAAGTACTAAAATAGGAGACATACATAAACAATTTAACTAGGTTGGAAATAATAAAATAAAAAAAAAAAATGGAAGGCTAAACATTCCAGATGGTACGAATTTGCAGAATAAAAAAAGATAATATTAAGAGTAAAATAAGACTAAAAATATATATATTGTCAAATAATAAAAACAATCAAAACAAAGAATGGTGACATAAGTATCAGACAAAACATATAAAAACAGAGGACAATCACATGATCAATCAACTGCGTTTTTTAAATACAATTATTGAGGTAAGGCTGAACATGTCGTATGCCGAAAAGTGACCATTATAATTATATGCATTAAAGCCATAATTAGTACGATGACAACTTTCAAAAAACAGCTGTGATTGTCTCGTTCTTCTGATAGGAACCAAAAAGGAGACTGACTATAGTATAGTATAGTATTCACAGTCAATCCCTCCATTCACTAATTTGCGCAAGAAAATCAGAAGTGCCTTTCTTTGCCGAAACTCAAGGGTCTGTAGGCTGCAGAGAAGAATTCTTGTATTATAAGACAGATCTTGATATGGAAAACTAAACTTGAACAAAAGATACTTTGCAAACTTATTCTGAACTTTTTCAATCCTGTCGATGTGACACTGATACGAAGGGCTTCATATGGTAGAGCAATATTCTAAGATACTCCATACTAAAGAGTTATAGAGACTAGTAATCGCTTTAGTATCAGTGACATATGCTTAGTGTGTCTTTTAATAAAACCTAGCAGTCTAAAACCCTTAAGCACTATGTTATCAATGTGCAGATTAAATGTGAGGCTTTCATCGAAAATGACACCCAAATTGTTAAAAGATATAACAACTTCGAGACTTATGTTGTTTATATAGAACGTGGAGAGAATGGGATTATTGCATTTAAAAAATCACAGAACTTTACATTTAGTAATGTTAAGATGCAGGTATTTGGTGTTACACCATTTGTCAAGTCAGTCAATGTCAGACTGCAATTGATTGGAGTCAAGGGAAACAGGAGAAAATAATTTTAAGTCGTCCGCATATAAAAGATATTTCGACACTATAAAACAAGATACAATGTCATTTATAAAGAGTAAAAAGAGAATTGGGCCAATATGCGAGCTCTGTAGGACCCCTCATGTTACAACAATCTCATTGGAAAACGAGCCACGCACGTTGACCTGTTGACGTCGATTAAACAAGTACGACTTAATCCACTCAATATAGCCTCCAGATAGGCCAATCTGTGGCAATTTTGCTAGAAGAAGCTCATGACAGACACTGTCAAACGCCTTGGATATGTCAGTGTAAACGACATCAATATGTTGGCAACTGATGTTATTAGGTAATTTTGAAATACCGTCAGATTCGTAGTCGTTGAGAGACCACGATAGAAACCATGTTGCTCCCCCAAAATATAATGTTTCAGCGATTCAAAAATTTCATCGATGACAATAGCCTCAAACAACTTTGGTATGTGGGAAAGTAAAGAAATACCCCTGTATTTTTGTACGTCGCACCTATCACCGGATTTAAGTATTGGAATCAGGGTAGAAACCGGCCAAATCTCCGGAAAGGAACCAAGATCAAAGGACTTTTGAAAAATTTTACAAAGCAGCTTGGACAATGATTGAGTACATCTCTCCAAAAGAATGTTAGGGACACCATCTGGACCAGCCCTTTTAGATAAATCGAGGGTCTTTATTTTATTACAGATATCGGCTTCTGTAAAATGATGTGAAAACAGTGACATACCCGAAAATATATATATTTTGTATCCACCGAGCCTGACGCAGCTGGTCAATCTTTCCATACAGCTAGGATGGTAAATATTTGCACAGACAATGCAACAGAAATTAGAAAATTCTTTGTTTTGGCAACATTTAAAGGCGCAAAGCATATTGATTGGCCGAAAAACAGAATAAAAGAAAAGTCAAAATAATTTCAATAGGAATACAAATACCTCGACAAATACTTATAAAATCGTTACAGATTATGTCCCAATTTACTACTACACAATTTAATTCAAAAGCAGTTTATGCAATAGCTTCAAAAATGTAGAAACATAAAATAAATGAATAAATAGACAAAAGAAATAAGGAAGACAGACTCAAACACACCCCATGACACAGTATGCGGAATCTGTAATTAAAAATAGGTCAAAATTGAAATCTATAAGTTTCTGAACATCCCAGGTATTTAACTGCTTCAAGAAAATAAATAAAAGGTTTTTATCAGAAAATGCGATCAAGGTGAGGTAAAAATTGTAAAACAAGAAAGTGACATAAATATTCTACTATCAGACTAATTTATTGCAAATTTTTACTCCTCAGAAATCCAGTAGCTAGTGGTTATAATATATAGTTATAATATATACTTATTTTTAACAATGGCTGTGTTTAACATATTAGATGACTACCAGCGATCTGTACTTAACTATAACTGTGATGACGTTAGTGAGATACCATTTTTAAAAAATAATAAAACGTAACATTAATCTTGTACACTTTAATATACGTAGCTTAAACAAAAACTATGATAATTTGGTTGCCTTCATGCAGTCTAGTAGTATTGACATGGAGGTTATCATACTCTCAGAGACAAATAGAATTGTGAATCTCCAGGATTTTGCACTGGATGGTTTTGAGATTTTCTATAATGAAAGTCAAATAAATAAATGCGACGGTACTGTTGTGCTAGTTAGGTCGGAGTTGTTCCCGATCATGACAGTACTACAGTATGGTCAGACTAAGTTTCTTAGAGTCTCGCTGATTAAAAACGATGTTCGAATAGGTCTTATTGCAATTTATAGACTTCCTTCACTGGATGCAAATTCTTTTATTAATGATCTGGATCAGCTCCTACATAACCCATTTGAAAAGTATAGCCTAGAAGTCTTCTGTGGTGATACAAACATAAATATCAAGGATAAAGAATCTAGAATAACAGTTGATTATTTAAATTGTTTAACTGGACACGGTTACATCAGTCATATAAATGCATATACAAGGATTGAGGGCAATGCTAATAGTTGCATTGATGATTTTTTTGTCAAGAATAAACTTGAATATGCTGTAATTCACCCTGTTGTTGTGAATTGCGGGCTCTCTGATCACCTCCCAATAATTCTAAATATAGATTTAAATAGTGAAAATAAAAAGTATAAAAACAATGAAATACAACTAAAAAAACTTGACTATAAAACTGTTAGTAATGCTCTTAAGGCTGAATGTTGGGACGATGTACTAAACTCTGAAGATGTTAATGTTTGTACAGTAACTTTAATGAAGAAAATTTCGAACATCATTAACTCTGCTACTGCTATCTCTAAAAGGAAGCGAATAACAAAAAAAAACCGTGGATCACGCAGGGTATCATAATATCTATAAAAAATCGCGATAAATTAAAGAAAAAATTAATTAATGATCCATTGAATACAAATGCTCAAGAACAATTTAGGATATATAGAAATTCACTTACCAACCTAATAAAAAAAGCTAAATATAGTCACTATAAAAATAAATTAATAGAAAACAAAAACAATATTAGGGGTACATGGGGGGTGATTAGGGAAGCTGGCAGTGACTCAAAAAATAATAATTCTGACATTAACTATATTGTAGATAATGGGAAACAGGTTAAAGACAGTAATATGATAGCAGACATATTTCTTGATTATTATGTTAATATGGGTAAGTCGCTAGCAAATAAAATTAAGGGCAATGACTATAAATTTAAAAAGAATATTATTGTTAACTCAATGTTTCTTGCTCCAATATCTGAATCTGAACTGCTTGATCAAATAAATAGCCTAAAAACAAAAACATCCTGCGAGTATGACAATATTCCCTCAGTAGTGATTAAAATGAATCATGTGGAAATAATGAAGCCACTCTTACATCTAGTGAATTTAATCTTTAAAAAAGGCATATACCCCGACTCTTTAAAACATTCAATTATTACTCCGGTGTTTAAGTCTGGTGACAGAACAAATAAAGAAAACTATCGACCCATAGCGGTAACAAATTGTCTGAATAAGCTATTCGAAAAATGTATAAATTTAAGACTATTCAAATTTCTAAATGAAAATAATATTCTATCATCCTCGCAGTATGGATTTCGTGCTGGTATTAGCACTGAAAATGCGATTCAACATGTAACAGAGTATGTAATTGAAAATTTCAACAAGGGTTATAAAACTGTAGGCATATTTCTAGATCTAGCCCGTGCCTTTGACACTGTGGATCACCACATTCTACTTCAAAAAATGGAAAATGTTGGAATCAGAGGAATTGTACTAAAATTGTTTGAATCGTATTTAAATAATAGATCTCAATGTGTAAAAATAAACAGGATATTAAGCAAAAAGGATGAGGTAGAATGCGGTGTGCCGCAGGGCACGGTACTTTGCCCTATTCTCTTTTGTATTTATATAAATGATATAACAAATATACTGCCTGTGTCAGATTGCTCCTGTGTGTGCTATGCAGACGATACCGTTATACTGATAAGAGATGTAACTTGGCAGCAAGTATTTCAAAAATCTGAAAAATATATCTCAACCATTAAGCTGTGGCTTGATCAAAACTTACTAACCCTAAACCAAAATAAAACACATTATTTAGCTTTTTCAACTAAAAATAAGTTCACTGAGACTTTACCTTATTTACGGATCCATGAGTATAAATGTTTGTTGAATGAGAGTCACTGTTCTTGTAATAGTCGCATTGAAAGCAAAAAAAGTATCAAATACCTAGGACTGTATATTGACTTTAATTTAAAATATAATGTTCACATTGATTACATTACTCAGAAGATATGAAAAACCATATATAAATTTTATCAGTTGAGAGAATTCTTATCTCAAAATCTCTTAAAAATGCTCTATCAATCATTGATTGAATCAATTATTACTTATGCAATTAGTGTCTGGGGTAGTACGCACAGTGGCATTATGGATCATCTGTTTATAACTCAAAAATATATATTGAAGGTTATTATGAGGAAACAGAGACGTTAGCCTACTGAGCAACTATTTATTGACTCTGGACTGTTAACATTAAGACAGCTTTATATAAAAAATATAGTAAGATATATGAAAGTATCCAACAAATATAAAAACCCGGTTCATCACAGTATTGTCACCAGTAATATAACTAGTAAAAATCTTATGATTGCTGGCTCCAGTCATGCATCAACACAGAGACACATATTATTCATAATATTAGGAATATAACTAATGTAAAACATTTCATGTTCCTTGTTAGTGAGTGGATTAGGTGCAATTATGCTTTTATAGTTGGCAAGCTACCTCTACTGTTATAATTATAGACAAAAAAAAAACTACTATTATATTGTTAAGCAGAAATTTGTTACAATTAAAGAATAGATAGCACATATTTTAGTACTGTTTTGTACCCTAGGCAAGTTACTTTGTAACTTATAGTGTACACAATTGTAATAGGTTATACTATATAAGATGTATTTTTTGGAAATAAATAAATATTATTATTATTATTATATAAAATAAGGTCAATGTACTGAATTGAAAAAATACAAAATACCTATTAGAACACAGTCTTCCACGTTTTTTACCAGTAATACAGAGAATATAGATTTGAAAATAACACAGTTAGATAAGGGGAATTTTCACCAACAGAAACATATAAAAATTACACAAAAATTAGACTGTTAAAGAGCAAAAAATAACCAATTGTTTGGGAGCTGTTTTCAACGCGAGTCAATACACCAAACATATTTATACTTCTCTTTTAATTGTTCTAATGAGTTGTGTACAGAAGACCAACTACACTTATGATTTTACACAAATGGGTACCACTCGGGTACTCTTGTAAGTGATGTACATACATCAAATTGTAAATAATATATTTCTGTATCTATATATTCTTGCTATACCGAGTTTCATTCCCATGAAATTTCTATTTCTGTCTTGTTTTATGCCAAGGAATCTCCCAGTAAGTGATAGCCCATGTTATTTTTGAAAGACCATGTATAATTACTTATTATTGCATTGTGTGACTCAAAAACTGGAATAATGAACAATATTAATAACAACCATTTAGATTTATGTAATTTTATTTTTAGCTACGAATGCTGCAAGTAGAACTTTCAGTAGAAGACTTAATCAAAGAAAGATCTCTAAAGGTGTTCAACGAAAGATGTAGGAAGTATTTCAAACCTACCTCATGATATTTTCAGGTTTTTCTTATAGTAATTTGTAGTGAAGTATGTGCAAGAGGTGCCTAAACTTTATACATTGATTTTATAGTGGTTATAATAAAAATGTTAAATTTTAGTGGTCGTTTAATATTATTATTACCTATGAAGTTGAGTGGTTCATGGAACAGGCTTAAAATTTTTGATGGTAATCCTTTTAATGTGGCTGTTTTGATCCTAGGGGCAGCCCCCTACAGTTCGGAATAAGAATGAAAAATATTTAAACAAAGATTCAACTATATATATATATATATATATATATATATATATATATATATATATGATTTTTACTCCTTCACGGATGGAAAAATACAATGTGTTTTCATTCCGGGTGTACATCCGTTCACTACTGTCGTTCTGAAAAGAACAGTTATGCTGACGTTTCGCCAAAATCACATTTGGCATTTTCGAAGCTTTCTTTCTCGCGTCCGAATAGAGACTGAAGTGTTGGTGACTGCGACGCTTCCTTTTATACCCCCACTCGAGGCCGAAGGTTATATCTGCGCAGGCGTTGGTCGTTATTTATGTTTTCCGGATGGTGCTGTTGTTGTTGCGCTAATTGCGCTTGAGTTTTTGCGATTTTAGATTTGTCGATTATTGTCTTCCATACTGTTGGTAGTTTTAATGATTCGTTCCTTTTATTTAAATCACCTTGTTTTTCAATTTCTATGGCTTCTCGGATTATTCTGGTCTTATAATGTTCTATATTGGCAGTCTCCCTACACCCATCGAAATTTATTTTATGGCCGGTTTCCTGATGATGTAGGAATAAAGCTGACGTTGTTTGTTTATTTCTAATGCTGAGTTTATGCTCTTCCACTCTTGCTGATATTCGCCTGTTAGTTTGCCCTACGTACAACTTTTCACAGTCCTGGCACGGAATACTGTACACTCCGTGGTTTTCCAGTTTGATTTTGTCTTTTGGGTTTCCGAGTAGTTTACCTATAGTTGTTTGTGGCTTGTGTATTGTTTGTATGTTGTGTTTCCTCAGAATTCTTCCGATTCTGTCTGTTGTGCCTTTTACATATGGTAAGACTACTCGTTGCTTTCCCGGTTCATATTTTTTGTTGTTCGTTGTTCGGGAAACCTGTGCATTAATAGTTTTCTCTATGGTGCGATTTGTGTAGCCATTTTTCTTTAAATCACTAGATATTACCTTAAGTTCGTTTTGTCTCGTCTGTGTTTCAGTTAGTCGCACGGATCTAGATATTAGAGTATTTGCCACAGCTTGAATTTGTGCTGGGTGATGATGTGATTTTGCATTTAAATATCTGTCTGTATGTGTTGGTTTTCTATACACGGTGTATTCGAAATGTCCGTTATGTGTTTTGTGTGTGTGTTTTGTGTTTTGTTTGGTCACAAAACTACATAACGGACATTTCGAATACACCGTGTATAGAAAACCAACACATACAGACAGATATTTAAATGCAAAATCACATCATCACCCAGCACAAATTCAAGCTGTGGCAAATACTGTAATATCTAGATCCGTGCGACTAACTGAAACACAGACGAGACAAAACGAACTTAAGGTAATATCTAGTGATTTAAAGAAAAATGGCTACACAAATCGCACCATAGAGAAAGCTATTAATGCACAGGTTTCCCGAACAACGAACAACAAAAAATATGAACCGGGAAAGCAACGAGTAGTCTTACCATATGTAAAAGGCACAACAGACAGAATCGGAAGAATTCTGAGGAAACACAACATACAAACAATACACAAGGCACAAACAACTATAGGTAAACTACTCGGAAACCCAAAAGACAAAATCAAACTGGAAAACCACGGAGTGTACAGTATTCCGTGCCAGGACTGTGAAAAGTTGTACGTAGGGCAAACTAACAGGCGAATATCAGCAAGAGTGGAAGAGCATAAACTCAGCATTAGAAATAAACAAACAACGTCAGCTTTATTCCTACATCATCAGGAAACCGGCCATAAAATAAATTTCGATGGGTGTAGGGAGATTGCCAATATAGAACATTATAAGACCAGAATAATCCGAGAAGCCATAGAAATTGAAAAGCAAGGTGATTTAAATAAAAGGAACGAATCATTAAAACTACCAACAGTATGGAAGACAATAATCGACAAATCTAAAATCGCAAAAACTCAAGCGGAATTAGCGCAACAACAACAGCACCATCCGGAAATCATAAATAACGACCAACGCCTGCGCAGATATAACCTTCGGCCTCGAGTGGGGGTATAAAAGGAAGCGTCGCAGTCACCAACACTTCAGTCTCTATTCGGACGCGAGAAAGAAAGCTTCGAAAATGCCAAATGTGATTTTGGCGAAACGTCAGCATAACTGTTCTTTTCAGAACGACAGTAGTGAACGGATGTACACCCGGAATGAAAACACATTATATATATATATATATATATATATATATATATATATATATATATATATATATATATATATATATATATGTACATATGTACTAACATCATATTTCATTTTCATTTCTTTATTGTTAATAAGACTTTATAAAAGTGTTAACATTGTCATATAAAATCACTGCCTAACCAACACTACAATAGAAAGTATTTAAAAAATGTAAAATAGACTTACAGACTGCAAGCTACTACACAATAACGTCTAAACTGAACAGTTAAAAATTCAGTCAATAAATCAAAGGTTTTTTCTAATAGGTAATGCTTTAGCTATTTTCCAAATGCTCCAAAATGATTTATATCATTTGGGAGTTTGTTAAAGACCCTACTGCAGAAACAAACTGGGCTCTTTCTGTATTTTGACAGTTAATAGTTGGTTATTAATATAAACTTTCTTGAACGGGTTTCAAAATTATAAACTGACAAGTTGAGCGGAAATAAATGTTGCTTCCTTTTATTGAAAATGGCTGCCTCCATGAGCAGTATACATGTTAAAGTCATCAAACTATTTTTTTAAAGGTTTGTTGACACGACCCCATTGGATTTAATGAAAATATTTTTCTGATTATTTCTTTTTTGAAAAATGAAAACACGATCTACATCAGTTGCTTTACCTCAATACAAAATCATGAATTTTAGATTATTATATGCTAATGCATAATATACATTTATTAACAGTTAAGTTGATAGAAGATTTTTTAATTTTATAATGTTCAATATGTTCCATCCAGGATAGATCATTATTTATTTTTGAACCTAGAAACGTATACTCAGTAGTCTTTTCAATTCTAGTACCCTTCATTCCTAGTGTGAAGTCTGATATATGACGTCTCAGATAAAAGGTCAAAAATTGTGTTTTTGTTGCATTAACAATGAGTATCTTTCTGGTACACCAAGAATTAAATACCTTTAGGACCTTATTTGGCGGATCCTTAACATTTTCTAGTGACAGATGTTCAGAACAATTAGTCATCTTCATGCAAGACTAGGACAGATTAAGAATTGTAAAAAGAGTAAAGGAAACAGAACACTTCCCTGAGGTACCATATTTTAACTCTTGATACTCTGAGCTAATATTACCAAGGTTTACTAGGAATTTCGATTAGAGGGAAACGACTTAATTATCATTTAATTGTTTATATTAATCACTTGTATAGCTCCGAAAACCAAGGAAGTATAACTTTTCCACTAGTATTGAACTAGTCAAATCAAAGAACAGAGCGATTGTAGACTCTGGTCTATAGAAGAACAAATAGACTGTACAGAACTAAAAGCTGCAGTATTTTTAGAGCAATCATGTCTAAACCCATGCTAAGTATTTGTGAGAAAGTTATATTTTTGTAGAAATTTTTCAAATCTTATAACATCTTTTTGAATTTTTGAAAAGGACAACTATTGGTCTATAGCTTTGCATCCCTTTTTTATGTAACGGAATTACTTCCCCATATTTTAATCTTTCAGGAAAAATTCATTTATTTATACGTAGGTTAAAGATGTAGTTTAAAGTGGTTTTAATATAGTCCCGTGGATATTTGATAACAAAAGGGGGTATATACCCCTTATTTGAGCAAGAGAAAAGCATTTCCTGTATGGAAATGTTTGGTATAAAAATATAATTTATGTTTATATTCATATTAATGTCTAGTTGCACATATGGCAAGTTTAGAATTTTAGCCTCAATATCTTTTTATTTATTTATTCACACAATACATACAGAGTAATAACTCCAAATTGTATATAAAAAAAAGTTTTAACTAAAGATAATCAAAATCAATCCTTGGTGCTTCTAACTAATGCTGATCCTTAATTCTACATTTAAATACCTCAAAGCTGAACTTAAAAAGATCTATTTCTCTAAAACTATCGTCATAGTTCCTCATAAACCTATCAGTAAAGCACTGGTGCATGCTATAATTAGTTCGATGATACATATTGTGAAAGAAGTTCCTAGATCTTGTTCGCCTTTGAGGTATGCGAGAATATATTTTAGACAGTAGATGGCTGCAATCAATTTTACCATTTAGAAGCTTATGCAAAAAGCATGCTAAAGCATTATGCCTTCGTTTTTGTAGGCTTTCAACTCCAGCAAGTTGAATGCGTGTTGCACAAGTTAGGTCCTTGTATGGAAATCTTAACTTAAATAAAAGAAACTTAACATATTTATTTTGGAGCATTTCCATTCGCTGTATGTGACAGTTATAACTAGGACACCAAATAACACTGTTATACTCTAAAATACTTCGCACCAAACAATTATACAACGACTTAATGGCCCTAACACCACAGACCCTGAAACATGTGCGACGAACAAAACCTAACATCCTAGAAGCTTTCATTAAAATTGTGTCAATGTGTCTGTTAAAGCTAAGATCTCTATAAATTTCTAATGGAATATGGATATTCTAATGGACATTTACACTTGTAAAAACGCATAATCTTACATTTAGACGCATTAATTTGCAAAAAATTTAAGTCACACCATTTAGCTAAACTATTTTAGGTCATTCTGGACAGCCACACAGTCCTCAAAGCTTCTCACAGCGTAAAACAACTACGTCGTCGGCATATAAAAGATACTCACACTTCTCAGACAGATGTAATGTGATTTACAAACAGTAAAAACAATACTGGCCCAAAATGGGATCCCTGGGGCACTCCCGACGTCACGTTTACCTCCCGGGATGCTACACTGCCAAGTCTTACACACTGTTTGCGGTTCCTGAGGTATGAGTCTATCCACTGAATGTATGATCCAGTTACGGCCATAGCAGAAAGCTTTGCTATAAATAGGTCAGGGCATACCGATCAAACGCTTTTGCAAGATCGGTATAGACCACATCCACTTGTGAACCTCCCTCGATGTTTGTTTCCTATATTCCTGAAAGACACCCAGGTTGGTGGCAGTAGATCTTCCTTTGAAAAAGCCATGTTGTTTTGGGGATAGGCGATGCTTAAGTCTCAAAAAGTTCTTCTGTTATGATAGATTCGAAAATCTGGGACATGGTTGGTAACAATGAAATTCCACGATAATTCTGAATTTCCTTTTTCGACCCAGACTTAAAAATAGGAACCACCCAAGAATGCTTCCACAGAGCTGGAAATTTTCCCTAATCGAATGAGGCCTGGAAAACCATGCTCAAAAGAGTAGCCAATGATGTGTAGCAACTCTTCAAAAATTCTGGCGGTATTCCATCCGACCCAGTGCTTTTAGTCACATCCAGGGCACCCAACCTCTTAAAAACTTCTTCAGATGTAAAATGGTGATCAACGAGCACAGCAGCCTCCCGGAAAAGCCAAACACCTATCGGCCGACCTGAGTAGTCGTCATAGCAGGATTCAAAATGATGTGCAAAAGCATCAGTTATTTTTTGTGGTGTTGTTTTTGTCTCATTGAATTCCATTATTTTGGGGATCCCGTGATCTTTTTTTTAGAGACTTTACAAAAGACCAGAAATATTTTTATTGTTTACATTTCTTTCAATCTCTGTAGTTCTCATATACTAATTTCTTTTGAAGCTTAATTTTCAATAATTCATTTAACTATGTAACTTTTAATATTTTGTTTTCAGCTTTGTCAATAAGATAACTTCTTTTGACAATAAAAAAATGTTTTTAATTTGGATCACAATGCACCTTAAAAACAAAGCATTGATGGTCCCATGTCCATATGAACATTTTTAATATTTTTGTCTGATAATATGCTACTAAATTTTTATCTAAACTAATATTGAGTGTAGTTGACTAAATACACATTTATTATAGATGTAATTTTATGGCTCGTTGATGGTACACAAAGAAAATACTCATACAACATTTTTACAATTTTTTTAATCCTTACAATCAAATTATAAAAAACATAAATTTTAACGTTTTCTGCGCAACTGCAATGAGTTCCTTCTGAGCCATGCAGCCCTTCGGGAACCGCCCTTGGTCTGCGAGTACCTGTGTCCTTTGCCCAATCCTCGGGATGATCTGCCTGCAGAAGTTTTTCCTCTGAGTTCACGGTGTTTGTGGACAGCGTTTACAATCCAGTTCACCTTGGGGTCTCGCCTAATAGCCTAAATAAGAGATAATTTAAATAATAAGAGACTGAAAAGTAGCCACAAAAACAACCTGTTCTAAAATTAATTTTTTATTGGAAAGAATAATAATTTTCATATTTATTTTATTTAGTGGCAGGTAAAAAACCTAGAGCCGTCACCAGTATTGACAAAAGTATTTAAAGTACAAAGTATCAACTACTGTCAAACTTTAAGAGGATTCGAAATATCCATTAAAATAGAAATTATATAAAATGTAATTCCCTATTTTATATACTTAAAACAATCAATCTTATGGTTTTCTGTTTATATTTGGAATGGGATTAGAAAAATGCTTACGGTCAAAGTTTAAAGATTTTTTATATAATATACTGGCAGCATTTTAATTTAAAAAAAATCATCTAATGGTATTGACATAGCTAATCTTTTTGGTAAATATTTTTCCTCTGTTTATAACCCCCAGAGAAATTCTAACGTCAGTACATTTTTTGATCGATTTGAAAATGTTTCTAACATTGCTATAGACCCAACTGATATTGAGAAAGCTTTAACACAAGTGGACATCAACAAGTCTGCAGGTCCTGATGGTGTTCCTAACAGAGTACTAAAATTTTGTTCTAACACCTTATATCTCCCCCTACTTTACATTTTCAACAAATCCCTAACTTCCGGAGTTTTTCCAGAGACATGGAAGCTTTCTTATGTTTGTCCGATTCACAAATCCGGCAGTAAGAATGACGTAACAAGATACAGACCAATCAGCATTCTGTCGGCAATCCCTAAATTGTTTGAACAGTGCGTTGAAAAAATTCTGTCAAATATATTTCATCAGATTGTGATCAGTGAACAGCATGGGTTCACAGCCGGTAGGTCTGTTGGCACAAATCTGTTTCTCTTTACAAATTTTATAAATTCATCATTTGAAAGCAGTGCAGAGACTCATGCAATATATACTGACTTCAGTAAAGCCTTCGATAAATTAAACCATAACATCCTTCTTTCAAAGCTCTCTAGTTATGGTGTTTCTGGATCTTTACTTTCATGGATGAAATCTTACCTTACTAACAGAATGCAGCAAGTCAAGATTGATGGCTATCTATCTTCTTGTTTCCATGCATCTTCCGGAGTACCTCAAGGCTCTCACTTGGGTCCCCTTCTTTTTAGCTTATTTATCAACGATTTAGGATCCTTGCTCTCCTCAAGTTTTCTGCTTTTCGCTGATGATATGAAATTGTATCGTCGGGAGACGTCCACTCACGACATGATTATTCTACAAAATGATCTTAATATTGTATATGATTGGTGTCAGCTTAATGACATGTCCCTCAACATTAACAAGTGTTGTTTTATAAGATTCAGTAGACTCATCGATAAAGATCCTTTTCACTATTACTTAAATAACGTCCCTTTATCTGAAGTTTCTGTTATAAAAGACCTTGGCATATATTTAGATACTCGGTTAATGTTTACTGAACATTTTGAAGTAGTCATTGGTAGGTCTAACAAAATGTTGGGCTTTATTAAGAGAGCTACTAGAGACTTTACAAGTATATGCGCTATCAAAATTCTGCATACATCACTAGTCAGATCCGTTCTTGAGTCTTCACACATAGTTTGGTCACCTTACTATCAGACCCACATCAATAGGCTCGAGAATGTGCAACATAAGTTTATAAAATTTGCAAGGTACAAACTTTTCCAGAGTGGTGTGTGTCTCAGTGATGACCAAACTATGACTTACTTAGACTTAACTACTCTAGTTCGTAGAAGGGAATACTTTGATGTCTGTTTTGCCTTCAATATCTTTAACTACCACATAAAAAGCTCAGAATGTCTCCAGCGTTTTTATTTACACATTCAAAATTACCAGACACGAAGTAAGTCTCTTCTGCACATTCCATATTGCCGAAATTGGTACTTATTATTTAGTCCAGTTAATAGAATATCTGCTAATGTCAATAAATTCTATGAAGGTCTTGACTTCTTTAATTTATCGCAAGATAGATTCAAGTCTCAAGCTAAATGAATTATCTTAGGTTAGGTCTGTAATCTCTGTATAAACTTCAAATGTATTTTTATATGTAAATAAATAAATAAAAATAAATGGAATGCATAACACTGACTCATTATTCTCCTTGCTGATTCTAAATATACCACGTGTGAAATGTGTCTTTTAAAAACATACTGCTAAAATTGCCACAAACTTTGCTATAAGTGTCAAGAAAAGAGACAACAAATATAGTTAATAGGAATATGCTATTGATTGTAACAGAATATTTCTTAATTTTCTCTATTGTTTTTAAAGAAAATGGTATCAAACCTGTCTACTGTCTATTAGTAAGGAGCAAGGAGAAATCCATTTAAACAAATAAAACCATGCAGGGTGTGGTTTTTTCAGATTGTCTGGCAGTGGTAGTTAATATAAAACCTTAAAAATTTAATATTTAAGATTTTTTTTTTAAATTAAAGCTTCTAAATCCCCATTCAAAAATATAAACGGAAGCCTTGAATTTCCCGACTTTTACATAGATGTGTAAACATAACGTTTCAAATGTGTATCCTTTACATTCTTACTAAACGACAACACATCTCTTGTTATAGATGTGAAAATATTTTAGTCAAATTTTTACTGAGAAATCAAATTAATACTAGCGGCTGTAGCAAGGTTCTAGATAGTTTTTAACAGAAAAGGTTAAAAACATGCTGGCCAATGCAAAATTCTATTTTGCACTGCTGAAAAAGTTAACCAATTATTGAGGGTAACTGGAAACTGATCGGCAGTGCGTTATTAATCACATTTGCGACAATTAAAAGTAATATGATCCATGGACAGCAGTTTGTGTAGTATTAGTAATATTATTTTACACACAAGCATTTGTTTGCCATACCTAGTAGAGGAGACTTTGAAGGTGGTAGATCAGTGATAGTTTCAGTGAGTTTTAGAAATATATGCTTCATTTGAAATTTGTTATAAGTTAAATATCCAATAGTATAAATAAATTAAAAATTTTGAACTGACTCCTAATCAAACATCATTGCGTCACACCAGTTTTCTAAGTATGATTATTTGTTCTTTGTTGTTAAATATTGAAATAATAGTTAAGAGTAAATACATAACATGTTTACGTTGTTGAAATGAGGAGATTATGAGGATTCCAATAAAAAAATAATAAATAGGATGTTACACAGGTGATGTTAATTTATTAGTTCTGATAAAAAATCCTAATGGTTAAGGCAAAATTCTGCAACTGCTATATTTAAAAATTTTTTCCACCTCTAAAAGTAAAAGCTGTGTTAGGGTGAAAAGTATAGACTCCTTGACTTCCATTAAGGAGGAAAAACGAATTTTTTTTTAATTCCCCCATATTTCTCAAGAAATTTAAAATAGCCATTTGATTTATTTTAGCTCGGAGAATTCGAAAATCAAAAAACAATTGAATGAGAAACAAAAGACTTATGTCAAGGATGTTGTTTTTTAAATGGACAATTCTAAGAGTTTTTTAATAAGGATACTATATGTCTATTTTCAACTGTTTTTGATTTATTGATGTTTGAGAATTGACATTTTTGCTTCTTTGAGCCGTCACAGCACCTGACCGGTTGGACCTAGAGCAAAATAACTTTCACATTCCTATCTTAGTTTTTGATGAGACAATTTATTTGACTCACTTGACTTAAATATGCATGTTACTGAACCCACACGTAAAACAAAATATTCTGGTACATTGATTGACT